>JAJPUD010001335.1:329568-353116 GCA_023553655.1 Myrmecobius fasciatus
AAGAGAACATGTCCTTCAGACTTGATCATCACATAATCTTGTTGTTGCCGTGTACAATGATCTCCTGGTTCTGCAGATTTCACTCAGCATCAGTCCATGAAAGTCTCTCCAGGCCTCTCTGAAATCGTCCTGCTGGTCGTTTCTTACAGAACAATAATATTCCATGACATTCATATACCATAATTTATTCAGCCACTCTCCAATTGATGGGCATCCACTTAGTTTCCAGTTTCTTGCCACTACAGAAAGGGCTGCTACAAACATTTTTGCACATGTGGGTCCCTTTCCTTCCTTTAAGATCTCTTTGGGATATAGGCCCAATAGAAACACTGCTGGGTCAAATGCACAGTTTGATAACTTTTTGAGCATAGTTCCAAATTGCTCTCCAGAATGGTTGGATCTGTTCACAGTTCTACCAACAATGTATCAGTGTCCCAGTTTTCCCACATCCCCTCCAACATTCGTCATTATCTTTTTCTGTCATCTTAGTCAATCTGGCAGGTGTGTAATGGTATCTCAGAGTTGTCTTAATTTGCATTTCTCTGATCAATAGAGATTTGGAGCACCTTTTCATATGACTAGAAATAGTTTTAATTTCATCATCCGAAAATTGTCTGTTCATATCCTTTGACCATTTATCGATTGGGTAGTGACTTGAATTCTTATAAATATGAGACAATTTTCTATATTTTAGAAATGAGGCCTTTATCAGAATCCTTAAATGTCAAGATGATTTCCCAATTTATTGTTTCCCTCCTAATCTTGTCTGCATTAGTTTTGTTTGTACAAAAATGTTTTAACTTAATATAATCAAAATTATCTATCTGGTATTCAATTAAGAGTTCCAATTCTGGGGCAGCTGGGTGGTGCAGTGGATAGAGCACCAGCCCTGAAGTCAGGAAGACCTGAGTTCAAATCTGATCTCAGACACAACATTCCCTAGCTGTGTGACCCTGCGCAAGTCACTTAACCTCAATTGCCTCAGCAAAAAGCAAAAAAAAAAAAAAAAAAAATAGTTCCAATTGTTCTTTGGACACAAATTCCTTCCTTCTCACAGGTCTGAAAGGTAAACTATACTACATTCCTCTAATTTGCTTATAATATCATTCTTTATATCTAGATCATGAACCCATATAGATCTTATCTTGGTATGTGGTGTTAGGTGTGGATCCAGCCACTACTAGTTTCCAATTTTCCCAACAGTTTTTGTCAAATAGTGAGTTCCTATCCCAGAAACTGGGGTCTTTGGGTTTATCAAACACTACACTACTATAGTTGTTGCCTGGTTTATCCTGTGATCCTATCCTATTCCATTGATTGACTATTCTATTTCTTAGCCAGTACCAAATGGTTTTGATGACCACTGCTTTATAATATAGTTTTAGATCTGGCACAGCAAGGCCACCTTCATCAGCCTTTTTTTTTCATTAATTCCCTTGAAATTCTTGACCTTTTGTTCTTTCAGATGAACTTTGCTATTATTTTTTCTAGATCTGTAAAATAATTTCTTGGGAGTTTGGTATGGCACTAAATAAGTAAATTACTTTGGGTAATATTGTCATTTTTATTATATTTGCTTGACCTACCCATGAGCACTTGATGTTTTTCCAACTGATTTAAGTCTGACTTTATTTGTATGGAAAGTGTTTTGTAGTTTAATTTGTATAGTTCCTGACTTTCCCTTGGCAGATAGATTCCCAAATATTTTATACTATCAACAATTATATTGAATGGAATTTCTTTTTGTACCTCTTGCTGCTGAACTTTGTTGGTAATATATAAAAATGCTGATGATTTATGTGGATTTATTTTATATCCTGTAACTTTGCTAAAGTTGTGAGTTGTTTCTAGCAGTTTTTAGTTGAGTCTCTAGGGTTCTCTAAGTATATCACCGTGTCATCTGCAAAGAGTGATAATTTGGTTTCCTCATTACTTACTCTAATTCCTTTAATCTCTTTTTCTTCTCTTACTGACAAAGCTAACATTTCTAATACAATATTAAATAGTAACGGTGACAGTGGGCAGCCTTGTTTCACTCCTGATCTTATTGGGAATGGTTCTAGTTTGTCCCCATTACAGATGATGCTTGCTGATGGTTTTAAGTAGATACTACTAATCATTTTAAGGAAAATCCCACTTATTCCTATACTCTCTAGTGTTTTTAGTAGGAATGGGTATTGGATTGATAAGATTACTTTCTAACATAGTTTGCTTTCTAAAGCCTTTGGTTGATGGGTGCTCCAGGCTCTATAGACTGACTCTAGAGAGCTACTCTATTTTCCCTTCTGCCTCCTCTCCACTCCTGTCTGTCCCTTTCTTGCTTTTACTCCTGTTCCTATCATTTTCCTGGCCTGGTTATCTCCTCTGCCTAAATGAATAACCTTGAGCTGAACTGTAGGTCAATAAAATGGTCTGCTAAGTAATGCATCCTCAGTGGCACGTGGACCATGAACCAGCTGCAAGAGCCTCAAGCACTGAGAAAGTGAACCAATAATATTGGGAGGCTTCACATGTATCTGTGCTCATACATGTGTCTATGTATACACACATCATTGCATAGGTGCAAGTATATATTTTGAGTGTGGGTGAGCGTAGGTGTACATATGAGTTCATGTGTGTCTGTGTATATAATGGGTATGTATGCATATCTGGTGCATATGGGTTCATGTGAGCCCATTTGAGAGATAGCATGATTTCCTGGAGGGGAACTATATTTGAAGTTAGGAAGATCAGGATTCAAATCCCTCTTGGAACACTAACTAGCTGTGTCAACCTGGGCATGTCACTTAATCTTCTGAGTCCTGGGAATTAAGTAGACATGGGGTGAGAAATGAGAGGGGAGGATAAAGGGAACACATCTTTACTGAGTGCTTACTTAGTGCCTGTCACTGTTAAATACTTTGTGGATATTATCTCATTTGATCCTCACCAACAATCTTGGGGATGTAGGTACTATGATCCTCATTTCACAATCAAGGAAACTGAGGTAGTAGAGGTTAAATGACATGCCTAAGATAATACAACTAGGAAATATGTAAGATTGAATGGGAACTCTGGCTTTCTTTTTTCTTTTCTTGTGAACTTGAGCTTTTCTTTCAAGACACTACTACAGATGAGGAAACTGAGGTTGAATTTCAGGTTAAGTTTCCTTATCTGTCAAATGAGAGGGATGGATTCAGACCCTTAATTTCCTTTTAGCTCTAAATTTGTAATCCTGTGATATATGAATGTACACATATATGTATGTTTGTACATGTGTGTATGTGTGTAACTGAGAATGTGGACATTTATATAGAATGATAAAACCTTAAATTCCTATATCCCTTCATGCTTCTTCAATGCACTTTTAGTCATTATCTCATTTGATCTTGATGCCAGCTCCTTAAAATATTGTGTACAGGGACAGATATTCTATGGTTTGAGGGTCAGCATCATTAAATATATGTTTCTTTTTTTTAATTAAAGCTTTTTATTTGCAAAACATATGCATGGGTAATTTTTCAACATTGACCCTTGCAAAGCTTTCTGTTACAAATTTTTCCCTCCTTCCCCCCCTCCCCTAAATGGCAAGAAGTCTAATACATGTTAATTATGTTAAAATACATGACAAATTTAATATATGTATATATATTTATACAGTTATCTTATACAGTTATAAGAAAAATTGGATCTACAAGAAAAAAAAACCTGAGAAGGAAAACAAAATGCAAGCAAACTAAATATATGTTTCAAAGTAACCTCAACATTAGCTAGGCTTGTCCAAAGGGTTTTTGGAAAGTCATCAGTTCTATACATGGATAAATAATGTTAACATAATCTTATTAATATTTTCCAATATTTTAAAAAATCTTCCATATTTATTTTGGTTAATGTACAGAGGAGAGGAGAGGAGAGGAGAGGAGAGGAGAGGAGAGGAGAGGAGAGGAGAGGAGAGGAGAGGAGACCATGTCATTAGAGAGAAGGAACTATAGCATACAATAAACCTAACCAGGAACCAAAAGAGAGATGCTGAGAACAACATAAATACACAAAGATATATGAATACATAGAGATAGCCACCTGGAGAGAGGAAACAGCTTCAGAGGGAATGACCGCCCATGATAGAGAAGATGCTGACTACTCCTGGAGCCCAGTAGGGAGCTACATTTAACAATTTAAAAGGAGTCTAGGAAGACAGGAAAGGATTTCCAATAACCAGGAACAGTAGATTACAATATTGCCAATGGGCAGTTGGGTGTACAAAGGGAATGTGAGCTCCTTAAAAGCAAGGACTATCTAGTTTTTCTCATTGTACACTCAGTACCTAATACAAGGCTTGGAATATTGTGAGTGGTTAATAAAAATTTTTCCCATCCATTCATCTATTCATTCAATTGTCCTAGCCCTACCAATAAGATGTAGCTACCTTGGTTACACATAGGCCTGGGTCGAAATAATCAAACTGTCTCTGGTGAGTTCCAGTCATTTTTTAGTCAGGCTGGCATAGACCAGGCCCATCAAGGTTGGGGACTTGAGAGGGAAGGATTAGGAAATGAAGAAGAAGCAACATATATGAGTAATGTGAAAATGATGCAAAATAACACACTGGGAATGGGATTACAGGAAGGAATGGATTTCATCCTATGGGAGCACATGTCTATAGATACTGTCACGTAGAAGGCAGAAAGTATATTTGTACTAATATATATGTGATTTTTGGACAAGATGGCACACATATTTTCATATTAGCAGGCCTTGGGGTGGGGAGGGGACAAGATTTTCATCTAATGATTTCATCAGTCTTTCTCAGTGCTCTGGAGTCATCATAGCTGTGGAAGGATGTTCTGTGATCAATCCTCATCATCTCCAGGTTCAGGAGATCACAGAGTCATAAGGAATCTTAAAAGTTCAAATAGTCCAAACCCCTCATTTTATAGATTTAAAAAAACCTGAGGCTCATACATGTTAAGTGATTTGTTAATGGTCTTCTAAATAATAAACATCATAGTAGAGATGTAGAGCCTCAGAATCCAAATCCAGTGGTCTATTTATTATACCCTGGAAGGACTCAGAAAATGGCCAAATCTCATCAAATTTTACCCTGATAGGTCAAGGCTCTTAGCTGTTTCCTCTCAATTGACCCTAGCCTTTACCTTCATCCAGAACAGGCAGTGAAGCGAATTTTAATGCAAAAAATCGCCTAATTAATTAAGATGATCTTTCTCCTCTTGTTTAAATTTCTCAGTTAGGGCTGAGGGGAGATTGGCCAAGCAGGTTCTGCAGCTGGGGTTTAACCTCCAGCATGCCTTGGGTAGACAGAGAAGAAATTCTTCCCCATGGGACAGAAGTGGAGCCCAATATGGACTTGGGCAAAATGACAACAACCAAAAAAAACCCCAAAACAAAACCCTTGCTAATGCTGTTAGAGGCCTGGAAGGTCTAGAGAGGGAATTCTTCTCCTTTCATACAAACTCCCATTTCTTGGCACGTCAATGCTGAGAGCCATCATGCCATTAGTATCTGTATTAGGAAAGATATAGAGTGAATCTTAGGAATTATTTCCTTATAAAGAAAGATTAGAGACATAAATGAATCAAGTGATAGGAAAAAAGGAAGAGGTTTAGAACTAAATTGACTTGTATCCATGAAGTTTTACATATTGTTTGCATAGAAGAACCATCTTCTGGATTTGGTTCTTCTCAATAATGCAGTGATTCAAGGCAATTCCAATAGACTTGGAATGGAAAATGCCAATCCCTTCCAGCACCTACTCTATGCCCGGCACTGTGTTGAGCACTGGATTTCATGACAAAGATTTGAACTGGAGTCTTCAGACTTCAAATACACTGAGTATTTTCCTGCATGCAAACCTTGATTGCCCCTGCATGCAACACGGGATTGTTTAGTTAAGGGAGATTAAAGAGGAGATTCCTGCTCAGGTAAACTAAACTAGATATCAACTAAGCTCTCTTCTGGCTCTGAGATATAATGAAAAGAAGAGAAATAGAACCCAGACAATGTATAACTTGTTTTCATAACCCCAATATTGCTTCTTTGAAGTCTTCCTAGGATGCCTGATAGTGGCAGGGAGAGGACCCTGAGTTCTCATCTCAAAGACTGTGTCAGTGTGAGCACAAGCTGTGGCAGGTTGTACCAAGCTCTCAGCAGGGATAATAATAGCACTTACCTCATAGGGTTGTTGTGAGGATCAAATGATTCAACATTTATAAAGTGCTTTGCAAACCTTAAGGGCCTAGGGTCTAGCTAAATGATGAACTGAATCTTTCATCTGAGGACCAGTCTGCCCTAAATTCAGAGAGGCTCTACCACCAAGTTGCCTGTAGGGGGGATTAAATTTCAGGTAATGACTCATGAAGACCACCTACCAAGACATAGAGGAGTTGTGATCTGCCTTTCTGGAGAACACATCGTCAAAATCATTCATTCTTGTCTCCTCCTCCAGGAGACCTTTCCAATCCCCTAATTGTTGGCAATTGAAATTATATTGAATGAACTTTGCATTTTTTTTCACGTTCATTGCTTGCTGTCTTGGGGAGGGGAGAAGGGGGAGAGAGGGAGAAAAAAAAATGGAACACAAAATTTTGCAAAGGTGAATGTTGAAAACTATCTTTGCATGTACTTTGAAAAATAAAATAAAAAATTTTAAATTAAATGTGTTTC
Organism: Myrmecobius fasciatus; assembly: GCA_023553655.1. Taxonomy (NCBI): domain Eukaryota; kingdom Metazoa; phylum Chordata; class Mammalia; order Dasyuromorphia; family Myrmecobiidae; genus Myrmecobius; species Myrmecobius fasciatus. Next base: position 336,229 of record JAJPUD010001335.1, read on the forward strand.
AATAGGCATGTAGAGTCTATTAGTTCTCTCTCAGGAGTGGGGTAACATTTTTTATTATGAACCCTTGGGAGTTGTTATGGATTATTTTATCGATTAGAAAAAACTACATCATTTACAATTAATCATCTAATAATATTGCCGTTACCATGCACAATATTCTATTTCTGCTTACTTTGCTTTGTATCAGCTCATACAAATCTTCCCAGATTTTTCTGAAACCACCCTGTTCATCATAACTTACAGCACCTTTCTTGCTCCTCTCTACCCTTCTCTGGTTTTTAGGCCTTCTCTCACATTACTTTTCATTTACTTCATGTACACATGCATTTACTTATCTGTGTTCACATGGTTTCTTAGTGCCTAACTTGTGCCTAGTCCATAATAAATACTTACTGAGTTAAATTGTAACTCTCCATTTTTCACATCCTATTTCCCTAGACTTTATATGCCTAAGTATCATTACCTATGTATATAAATGCATAGATATATTTAAAATGTACTTCTCTGTTTATACATTGTTTCTCCCTAGTAGATTTTATTTTTATATTCCTAGTGCCTAGCATAGTACCATATTTGTAATAAGTGGTTAATAAATACCTACTGGATTAAATTAAATTTAAGTATAATGCTAATATATATTTATTTTTCCTTAATATTTTTTAGCCCTTTTAAAACTTAGTTACAACAGAGAAGAACACATTCTATGGACACCAAATGCATTAGAAATGCCAGCCCATTCATCTGTGCCTTGCTCACTGGAAGAACTGGACTAGAGAATGTGGATTCCTCTTTCAGATCCTAGAACTAGGAAATGATTCTGTGGTTCTGGTAGCCTGTCAGAAGCAAAGCTAGCACTGGATATTTTTGTGCCCTGGGCAATGTATCTTTTGCATGTCACCTCTGGGTGACTGCTATTCATGAGTTCTCCAAATCTTTGATACAGCACAATTTACCCTCAACTAGATTCCTTCAGGACATGAAGAATAAGGTTTTCTCAGTCACTAAAAATATGTAAATTTATCAAAAGTCATTAAAAGCTGTTACCCTTGGAACCTTCTCATCCCCTCCCCTGCCACTCCTCTCCCCCTAACCTCTCCCCCTCCCCCTCTCTACTCCCAATGTTAAGTTTAGGGAGCTGCTTGCCTTGCCTTCTAAAGTCCTGTCTAGCAGCATATATAGTGAACATAACCTGGTTGCAACATATGATAAACAAGGAATTTCATTGGAAATTTAGTGTAGTGTTAATAATAAAAGCTGGCATTTATATAGCATTTTAAAGTTTTGAAAACACTTTAAAATATAATCTTATTTGATCCTTACAAAAACCCTGGGAGATGGGTGCTATTGTTATAATCCTCATTTTACAAATGAGGAAACTGAGGCATACAGAGATTAAGTCATTTATTCACAGTTACAATGATAGTAAATGTCAAAGGCTATATTTGAACTCAGGTCTTCCTGACTCCAGGTCCTATACTCTTATCTATTGCCTTACCTAGCTGCCTCTTTTAAAAGGGTCTTCAGGTAAAATATGACTGGGGGTATGGACTAGTCACCTAAAAAATAAGGCAATACAAGGGGAATGGAAATAGAATACACATTCATATAATTCCTATGTGCAGGCATTGTGCTGTGTTTTTTAAAAACTAATATTATTTCATTTAATCTTAACAACAACTTTGCAAGGTAAATGCTATAATTATCCCCATTTTATTGTTGAGCAAATTAAGACAAACAGAAATTATATGATTTGCTCCAAATCATATAGCTACTAAGTATTTGAGGCCACATTTGAATTAAGACTTCCTAACTCCAGGCCTAGTGCTCTCCACTGCTCTATCAGCTATAGATAGTCCAAATGCCCCTCTATTACTTCCACAATATTAAGAGAATACAACAGTAAAAAGGATAGACCCTTTCTGGGGAAAATAGAAAGGGCATGGACAAGATGATCAGGCATAGAGGGATTGTGATTTCTTTAGAGAGATCTACATCGAAGAGATCCCAGAAATGCTGGAGTATCAAAGAAGGAATCAGAGTCAGTACTGCTGTATGATGTGGAATAATGGGAAGGACACTGAACTTAAGCTTCAGAACACCTGGATTCAAGTCATTCACTAGCTGAGTGATCTTGGTGAGCTACTCATCTCTCTGGACTTCAGTTCTCTTATTTATAAGATAGGAGAGTTAATATTTCCACCTTTGATGGCTGGGATCGTTGAGGGAAAAGATGGGTTTTTCCCATGGATGGGAGGCCAGGCCACCAGCCAGTGTCAAGGATTCTGGTCACTACTAATCAGAATAGATGAAAAGAAAATTTAAGGTCACTTGGTCTCAGTGTGTCCAGCATGATCTTCCCCTATTTCATACAGAGTGAGTATCCATATGTCAAGATGATGTGAAACCTCAAGTAGTGAGCTTGGTCCAGAAACACTGCTCCTTCTCTCTCTCTCTCTCTCTCTCTCTCTCTCTCTGTCTCTGTCTGTCTCTGCCTCACTCTGTCTCTGTCTCTCTCTGTCTCTGTCTCTGTCTGTCTCTGTCTCTGTCTGTCTCTGTGTCTCTCTCTCTCTCCTCTCTCTGTTTCAATTCCTTTTGCTTGGTCTTAGTTGTGGAGCATTAGAACAGAAGATCTGTAAGGTTTTTTCCACTTTTAAATCTATCAGGAAGATCTGGGCTGTCTGAATAGGCCCTAACCCTGAAGAGATGCAGGACTTCAGGAGGGCTTCCTATCGAGCCCCTTTTACCCTCTTTGTCTACCTGGAATCTTTTCTTACAGAAGGAAAGACTAAGGATAGATCCAAGGAAATGCTTGCTAGTACATACAACAAAGGAAGAGAGAAGGTCTTCAACCCGATGAAGTCCCACAGTCATCAGGCATCCTTTGGGGGCAGGGAGAAGGACAAAATGCCATCCGGTCTAGCCTTCTCCAACACACACACACACACACACACACACACACACACACACACACACACACTCACACACACACCATGCTTAATTCTGGAGCAGGGCAGTCAGAAGGAAGGCCCCAGGACTGAGGAAACCAGTTCACCCTTCCTTCTTGGTTCTTTCTATCCCTCCAAAAGCCCTTCCTGGGAGGCTGTCAGGAGACTGAGATGCAGGCCTCAGTAGAAATAGTTAAAGAGGGAAAAAACCTGATTCTCTGTCTTCCTTAGGAACAAAAAACAACACACACACACACACACACACACACACACGAATAATAATTAAAAGATGCCTGGAAACTCTCTTGGAAGAGCATCAATTCTGAAGATGAAAGTAAATGATTAAAATAATTAAATACTTCAAGTTGACAAGCTGAAGCCAAATCTTGCCAGCAGACATTCGTCAGTAATTAGTTAATTAATCCTAACACAAATTATAAGCCATAACAAACCAGTCAGGCTGAACATAGCCGGCTGTTCAGAATTAAGTTCTTTTTTTTTTTTAAAGAGGAGGAAGGTGGAGGAGGAGAAGGAAGGAAAGAAAAAAGAGGATGAAGAAGATGTAGAATTGAGAATAGAGTTAAGAATGAAAAAAGGGAGGAGAAAAAGAGGAAAAGAAGAAGAAGGGGGAAAGAAAAGGAAGAGGAAGAAAAGAAGAGAAGGAGAGGGGATGGATGAAGCACTTGAAGAAAGCAATCACCTTTGACCAAGAGAAGAGCTGTGGATCAGTGTTGTGTGTGTGTAATCATCAATGCATAAACTCTGAAAGGATCCTTGTACTGTGCCTATGTGAGGGAAGGAAGAATGAGAGCTGTCTTTTGGGCAGTTGATGTGAGGATGCAGGAAAAGCAGAGATTTCTAGAGTAGAGGAGGTGCTTGGTCTGGATTAGATCTGAACCTGTATATGGACTAATGATGAATAAGATGTCATATGAGGTTGTCCTGGAAAGAGTTCTCTAGGTCTTCCTCCTTCCAGAGGACTCTTGTTCTGAGGTCAGCCTGCTTTAATAGGAGGTAGAGAGATGATCAGGGATGGAGGATTCTGTGACGGGGAACTCCTACTCCTGTGAATGTACTCAGATGCATGTATGTGAATTTGCTGTACTTGTGTGTGCTAGAATCTGGGGAAAACGTGATGGCTTTGTGCTTTCACATGTTGGTGCTGGGCCTCTGTGAATGGCTTTGTGTGCCCTGAAGCCATGCTATGTATCTGTGTGCATGCATGTGTGTATGTGTGTGTGCGTGTTTTGCATTATGCGAGCTCTGACCTTCAGAGCAGAACAGAAGGAATACACCCAGGCCCCCAAGGCTTGAGTTGTCATCCCCATGCATGTGCGTCTGTCCTCGCTCATCATTTCTGGCCGCTGCCACTGCCAGCCAGGCACAGGGCATTTTGCTTTGAACTAACATCCTATAAACACTGTCAAATGAAATTTGGCTCAGGGAACATTGTTTCTGTCTACTTAGGGTCAGAATTACCAGCATCACCAGGCCCAGATACAGGGTAGTTATGGAAAAGGATTTCTAAGCATTTAGTGTAAGCCTTTCAGTTTTTCCTACTAGCAGGAAAAGGATAATGTCTTTGAGATGACACACAGTTTCTTCAAGTGTTCTTTATTTTTTTAGTAGCTAGTGCTCTACTCATGTAACAGAAACATCTTAGCCCCTTTGTTTCTTTTAAGCCACTCCAATATTTGGATTTAACTCCCATGCTCAGCACTACATCTGATGTATTTCTGTATAAGTTCATTGAAAGCAAGGTGTATTAAAAAATTTTTTATCCCTAGCATCTAATCCAGTACCTTATACATAAGCATTTAATAACTAATAATAAGTCTATAAAATTGATCTGAACTGAGATCCAGAATGAATTTGTTATGGAGTAGGAATACATAAACAGACATCACAATGGTCAAACCCTGTTCTACATTTTTGTTTCAAATGATTGAGGAATTTTGAGCTGGAGGGCAGCTCCGGAGTCAAGGTTTAAACTAGAAAATAAGGTGTTCTTTTCATTATAATAACAAAACTGCCTCAATTCAACTAAGCTTTTATTAAGTAGCTACTACATATAAAGTTCTTTGCTAGATACTTTGGGAAATAAAAGTTTTCATGTATCATAGTCTTTTCCCTCCTAAAGATTATAGTATGGAGGGGCAGCTAGGTGGCGCAGGAAGCCTGAAGTCAGGAGGACCTGAGTTCAAATCGGACCTCAGATACTTAACACTACCTAGCTGTGTGACCCACTTAACCCCAATTGCTTCAGAAAAAAAGGGGAGGGATTATAGTATAGAGAAGCAGGGGTTTATGGTAGGTACAAAGAAAAATAACTATGTAAGGGACCTAACAACTGGTGATGTAGCTCTAGCACAGGCTCTGATTGGATAAGTGTAGGGCTCAGGAAAGATATGCAAAAATTTCAAAAAGTGCCTTAGGGGAAAAAACAGAGAAGGAGGAAGCAGGAAAAAGAAAGATAGAAACATAATGGCAAACTGTATCCTGTGGAGGCTTAGGGACTGTATGGTTTCCTTTTCCTTTCTGCTGAGGTCAGATTTTTGTCATTAATGCAACACCACTAATGCAAGACCAGGAAGTTCCATTGCTCCTGGTGATGCTTGTCTGCTGCCCAAGATCTTCCTGACCCTGGAGAGATCTTATTCCTGCCTTGGAAGCTACATTCCCGAGTTAAACAGATCCTGAAGACACAGTGTTCCTGTGATGATGGTGATGTGTAAACTGTTACTGCAACTTTTAAGTTGACTTTGAGGCTAGCCAGATCACAGAGCCAGGATTGGTCAGGGCTTAGAACTCTGGGATTAGAGAGAAACAAGATGGTTTGTTTGATAATTTGCTTTTGACTTTGCTTGAGAGGATATTTTCTTTATATCACAATGCTTTTCCCTAATCTAATTAAACTGTATTACTTCATAATACAAAGTTAAAGTGAAAATGAATTGGCTGGATCTAAATAGTAGGAGTTTTGAGTGGGTTGGAGTTGTCATGACATTAAAATTTTGAACCTGATATATGATTTGGGCATAAAGGATGATACCATAAATAAATTAGAAGAGAAGGGGATAATTTGCCCTATCAGATCTTAGGAGAAAGGAGGAATTTATGACTAAAGAACTAGACAGCACTATGAAAGGCAAAATTGACAACTTTGATTACATTAAATTAAAAAGGGTTTTTGCACAAATAAAACCAGCAGAAACAAGATTAAAAGGAAAGTACAAAGTTGGGGGGAAAATCTTTACAATTAATGTTTCTGATAAAGGTCTCATTTATTTTTCCCCCTGGGGCAAATGGAAGCTAGGAAGTGTTAAGTGTTTGAGGTCATATTTGAACTCAGGTCCTCCTGACTTCAGGGCTGGTGCTTTATTCACTGCAGGTGGATAGCTGCCCCAGGTCTCATTTCTAAAATATATAAAGAACAGTGTCAAATTTATAAGAATATAAGTCATTCCCCAACTGATAAATGGTCAAAGGATATGAACAATTTTCAGATGATGAAATTAAAGCCATCTATAATCATGAAAAAATGTTCTAAATCACTATTGATTAGAGAAATGCAAATTAAAACAGCTCTGAGGTACCTCTCAGATCGGCTAAAATGACAGAAAAAGATAAGGACAAATGTTGGAGGGTATGTAGGAAAACTGGGACATTAATATATGGTGGAGTTGTGAAATGATTCTATTATTCTGTAGAGCAATCTGGAACTATGCCCAAAGGGCTAAAAACTGTTCATGCCCTTAGACCCAGCAGTGCCACTACTGAGTCTATATCCCAAGGAAATCACAAAGGAGGGAAAAGGATGCACATGTGCAAAAGTATTTGTGGTAGCTCTTTTTGTGGCAACAAAGAATTGGAAAATGAGTAGATGCCCATCAATTGGGGAATGGCTGAATAAGGTGTGGTATATGAAGGTAATGGAATATTATTGTTTTATAAAAAAAAAAGATGAACAAACTGATTTTAGAAAAGCCTAGAAAGATTTACATGAACTGATGCTGAGCAAAACAAGCAGAACCAGGAACACATTGTATACAATAACAGCAAGAATGTGTGATAATCAACTTTGAAAAACTTGATTCTTCTCAGTGGTTCAGTGATCCAAAGCAATTTCCATAGAATTTGGACAGAAAATGTCATCTGCATCCAGAATAAGAACTATGGAGATTGAATGTAAATTCCCTTCTTTTTTTCTGTTTTTTTTTCTCTCCCGTAGTTTTTCCCTTTTGTTCTGATTTTTCTCTCCCAACATGATTCATAAAATAATGTATGTCAAAAATAAATTAATTAACCAAAAAAGAAAATTTGAACCTGAGTTCTAAGTGAACTTAATAAACTTAATAAATTCCTTAATAAAGAAATGTCAGGAAGGCTGTACTAAGGAGACAACACTCACCTTCACATAAGACACACACACCCCAACACTTTGAAAAATTGGATAGTGAAAGGAAGGAAAAGAATAAGTTGTCTGGGAGTGGGAGAACATCTGAGTCAAGTAAAGAGTGGCCTTTTTTGGTTTCTTAATTTGTTTTTTTTTTTGGAGGGACTTGTTTGAAGACAAAAATCATTGTTTATTGGATCAGATCTTCCTTCTCATCCTAGCTTTTAAGTTTCTCCATTGTTTTATCCCACTTTTCCTATCCTACCATATCTCCCAGTCTTGCTCCAAGCAAGCTATTCTTGGAATATATTCTATTCATTTTGTTACAGAATGATAACATGCTGGAATTGAACTAAGGGAGACTCAGGTTCAAAGACTGCTTCAGATGATTGCTAGGTGTGTGATTTCTTTAAGCCTCTAGTTTCCTCATTGGTAAAATGGGAATAATAACACTATTTCATCAATCCTAGACTAGTTAAGCAAGTTCTGGTCCAGGGAACTAATGGTATTTTTGTGCTATAAAAAAAGAACTAATATGAAGAATTCAGAGAAACATAGGAAATATATGTAAAGTGATATAGAGGGAAATAAGTACAACCAAGAAAATAACTATAAACAATAAAATGAAAACAAATGCTATTTTATCCTCCTGATCAAATTTGGACTCACTGAAGAGTTGTTATTGTTGTTGTTGTTTTAAAATGCACCTTCCTTACATATGCAGGGCATATGGGTGTTGAATATTGTCAATATGTTGACTGTTTTTGCTGTCTTTCTCTGCTATCAATCTTTGCTGTAAGGGATAGCTCACAGGGTAGGGGAGCAAAAGAGTATATACATAAATAACATTAAAAAATATTTAAAAAGCAAAAAAAATATTTTAAAAAGCATCAATAAACATTTTTTAAAATAGGACTTATCACCTAGGATTACTGTGAGGATCAAAACCTCTGAATGTGATACTACTGCTATTAGTGTTATTATTACAAAAAAAAATCATCATTCTAATCTTGTTTAATGTCATTCAAATAGAAATGGTCTTAGGGCAAATGTTATCCTGCCATTATTCTTTCTATAATAATAATAATATCTGGGTAGCTAGGTGGCACAGCAGACAGAGCATAGGGCTTGGAATCAGAAAGAGCCATCTTCCTGAGTTCAAAACTAGCCTCGGATAGATGAATGATCCAGTGCAAGTCAATTTAATTCTCAGTTCCTCACCTATAATATAAACTAAAGAAGATAATTGTAAAGCACTCAAATATCTCTGCCCAAAAACTCCAAATGGGGTCACAAAAAGTCAGACACAACTGAAAACTGAATAGCAAGAGAATAACTAGCATTTACATAGCACTTTAAAGATGGGAGTGCACTTAACATTTGTTATCTCTATTCTGATTTAGCTGCTATTTTTACTGATACAGAAACTGAAGTCAAGAGAGGTGAACTACTTTCCCAGGGTCATAAAGCTAATTAAGTATCTGAGGCAAATTTCAAGCTTAGGACTTTCTGACTCCAACGTCTAGCACTCCAGCAACGACATTACCTAACTGTGTGGAACATTGCATTGATGGATAAAATAATTACTTTTTATAGTCAAATAAAAGTAAGCTCACTTTCTATAGGCTCACTGAAAACATTCCCTGTACACCTTCAGTAGCAAACAAGATGACAAGAATGATGTTGATCTCCTCTTGTTCTTATGTAATTTTGATTTCTGTTAGATCTCTATATTTCAGTAGCTTTTCATCCCTTGCATCTCAGAGACTATGAGTAGTTAAAGATATGACAACATTTCTGAAAACATTGTTCTTAAGTTCTTATGTCTCAACTAGTGGTTAACAGTTCAATTTGTGATAATTTGCTTATTCCAGTACAATTTATTGATTGAGTTCTCAAAGATATTTTGAGGTCTGTATTTATAAAATGGAGATTTGACATATAATAGTGAATTAAAGATAACACATTTCTGATGTGTATAATTTTAGCCTCTAGGACATATCTTGCTAGGTACTTAGTATGTGCTAAATTTTTGCATCCTGCCATAGTGTATTTGCAATATTCCTATAATACATCCTCCCCAACTCACACACAAGATATTTCACCCAGATAAAGGCTACTGAAGGTTTCAGTTGCTCTGTGAATCCACTCTTAAAACTATGTCTCATGAGTCACCATTGTTTTATTTACTTTTATTCCAGTCATCCAGCTGATACAATTAGCTCAAAGCAAAGGCATTTGTTGAAATGGTTTAGCATGAACAGTCATAACAAAACATTCCCCCCATAAACTGGATGTACCTTTCCCACATACAGCATTAGTGAAAAGAGTAAGCACACTGTAGAATATATTAGTAAAAAGGTACATATTTGGGGTATATTTATGTTCAAGGCAACTCATGCTCCAATCTTACAGGGTTCATGTCTTTTCTCTTGCCCACGTCCTTTTAATGATTATGCCGTTTCCTATTAGGCACAGCACCTCTGCTATATATGTTGTTCAGCTGGATTCCATGGACTTACTCCTCTCTCCAGCTAAATTCCTAACTTCCAGAGCTAACTTCTCCCAACTCTGAATTGAGATTCTCTGGATCTGCTTTCTACTAGACACAATGTCTCCTACTGGGCACGATGTTTCCTATTGGAAGACTTTTTACCCAACTCCTGGTAAATAGCAGGGTGAACAATTTTTCAATGATACATTATCAGATTTTCATCTCAGCCCTCTGAGATTTAATCCAAGGCTCTTTTTTAGCTGCAACCCACAGTTTCCAGAGTCAGTGATCCCTATCTGTTGAGACAATTATTATGTGATTCACTGACAGAGACTCAGTCAAATTGGCACTGTGAGCAGTTTTAGACCAGCAACCTCTGGGTGAACTAATGCCTTCAATAGTTTCTTCTCTTACTCTCCTGCTGTCTTCTGTTCTGAGTCCTCATCTCTTATCCTTCTAAATTATTTCACTTTGAGATCTCAGCTCCCATTGATTCAATTATTATCTCCATGTTGATGATTTTCAACTCTACCTGCCTAACTAACCTTTCTCTCCAGTCTCACATCACCAACTATCTATTAGACATAGCAAACTGGATGTCCTTGTAGACATTTTAAACTCAATATGTTTGAAATTGAACTTATTATCTTTCTCCCTAAACCATCCATCCTTCCAAACTTCCCTATTACTGTTGAGGGCATTACCATCCTCCCAGTTCCCCAGGACACAATCTGGGTTCATTCGTGACTCCCAACTATTTTTTCCACTGTCCTTTACTGTATCAAATCTGATACAAAGACATGGCGATTTCTCCTTTGCAGCAGCGCTCAAATATGTCATAGTCTGTCTTCTGATATTGCCATCAACATAGTAGATGCCCTCTTTACCTCATGCCTGGATTATCATAGTAGTCAGGTGGTTGGTCTGCTGGTTGGTCTGTCTGCCGCAAGTCTTTCCCCACTCCGGTTTATCCTGCAGTTGACAAAGGATTTTCCTAAAGTGTGGGCCAAACCATGTGATCCCCATACTCAGTAAAATCCAGTGGCTCCCTATTACCTTCAGGATAAAATATAAAACCACCTGTTTGGTGTTCAAAGCTTTTCATTACCTAATTCCACTCTCTCTATCTTTCTATTCTTCTTACACCTTATACCACCCACCTGAGGTATGTAGGAGTTTAAGGAAGACTAATATCTCTGGTTTAAGGCTGCAGAGCCCTTTTCAGAGCTGCTTTCCACTTTTGATGCCTACCTGCCATCCAACTCTCACCTATTGCTCCAAAGATTAATGGCATAGGCAATGGCTACACTCTGGTAAACTATTTTGGCAGTCAGATCTGGATACACATTTTTTGGATGGCTGCAATGATGGGAAACACCATGAAGCAGGTGTAGATTTTGCAATCAAAACTAATATAGTCAACAAGTTTATATGCCTCCCCAAAGGAATAAATGACAGGCACAAGACAATGCAATATCAATTGCAAAAAAGCACCATGCCATCATAATCAGTGCATATGCTCTCACCATGAATCCATGTCAAAGAAAAATTTTATGGAGACTTAGAGACTATCAGTGTGTCAAAAGAAAACAAACATAATTTTGGGTGATTTTAATGGCAGAGTAAGTATAGGCCATCAGACATGGCAGGGAGTTCTTGAGAGGAATGGACTTGAAAACACTAAAAATAGTCACTTACTACTGAAGACTTCTGTATCTCATAACCTCCTTATCATCAATATTGTCTTCCATTTACCTAAAAGCAATAAAACAGCATTTAAAAGACTATGTCATTGTAAGGAAAAGAGACAGACAGGATGTGAGAATGAGAAAGGTGATATGTAATACAAAGTGCTGGACTGATCATAGCCTTATCTTCTCTAAGCTAAATGTTTGCATTCAACAAAAGTAGTGAGCCCAAAACAAGGATGACTACCAGAAGACTTGGTATCAATAGATTAGAACACTTCTCTGAACTGACTAATTTGAGGGAAAGCTGACTCAACATACACTTGGCAACAGTGGAGTAGAAAAAGAGTGAGCAGCTTTCAGAGATTCAGTGCACAGCATTGCATTTATTTATCTAAGATGGAACACTTGCAAATATCAAGAATGGCTTGATGAAGATGTTGGAAAAATTCACAAACAGCTAAATAAAAAACAGAAACTTCACGAGGTTTACCAGCAGGATAATTCAGCTTCTTCAAGAAGACAGTGTTTAACTTCATCAAAAGTAAAGTGCAATTAAATCTAAGAGAAATGAAGAATTCCTGGCTCAGTAGAAAGGCAGATGAAATTTAGCTTTACAGTGATAGAAATAATCCAAAGTGTTTTTATGGTGCCCTGAAGGCTATTTATGGGCCAAAAATTTAGGGAGAAGATTCTGGAGATATGGGATGAATACTTCCATAACTTCAATTCTCAACAGACTGTCATCAATCAATGCTGATCCTATTCACCATTTGTCTACATCATGTTGAAGTCTGAAGAAATTTTCAGGTGAAGAAGATGTTTTGAATGTCTCCTCTACTGTGGCAATCTACTGACAATGATTCTATTCCAGCTGAAAATTACAAGGAAGGGGAGGCACCACAATTCACACAAAAACTTACTAAAATCTTCTGGGTTGTATGGCAAGAGGAGGTAATCCTCCAGGAGTTTAAGGATGCCTACATTGTTCATCTCTATAAAGGAAAAGGAAATTGGCTGTTCTGTGACAATCACAGAATTTTTTTCTCTTAGTCATTTGTTACCATGATTCTTCCCAGAGTCCTACTTAATAAGCTTATCCTTCACCTTGGAGGTGGTCATCTACCTGAGAGACAGTGGACTTCAGAAAAGATTGAAGAATGATCAATGTGTTATTTGTTGCTCAACAACTCCTGGAGATCTGACAAGAGCAGAACAGAGGTCTGTACACAATGTTTATTGATCTGACTAAACTTTTTGATACTGTCAATCATGAGGGATTGGTTGCTCAGAGAAGTTCATCAGTATTGTACGTCAATTTCATGATGACATATTTGCATGGGTTCTGGACAATGCACAATGCTCTCACACTTTCCCAGTTACCAGTGGAATGAAGCAGGGCTGTGTGCTTGCTCTAGTGTTTTTTAGTATGATGTTTTCAGCAATGTTGTTGTCAGAAACCTTCATTGATGATGGAATGGAATCATGGTTAACTATTGCACTAATGCAAATTATTTAACTTCAAAAGGCTATAAGCCAAGACTAAAATGAAAGAAGAGTTGGTACAGGACTTTTTGTTCACAGATGACTGTGCTTTCAGTGCAACCCCTCAAGTTGAGGTACAAGGGAGTATGGACTGACTTCCTACTACTTGTACTAATTTTGATCTGACAATCAACACCAAGAAAACAAAGGTTTTTTGCCAGCCAGCATCACACCATCCACACATGGAACTATCAGAAATAGTAGATGGAGAAATTTTGAATACTGTAGGTAAGTTTACTTATTTAGCAACATACTTTCTTTTTTTTTAATTGAAGCTTTTTATTTTCCAAATATATTCATGGATAATTTTTGACATTCATCCCTACAAAACCCTGTGTTCTAATTTTTTCCCTCACTTCCCCCCATCCCTTCTCCCCATCAGCAAGTGATCCAATATATTGTTAAACATGTGCAATTCTTCTGTACATAATTCCACAATTATCATGCTGCACAAAAAAGTCAGATTAAAATAGAAAAAAATTAGAAAGAAAAAATGCAAACAAACACAACAAAAAGAATGAAAATACTATGTTGTAACCCACATTTGGTTCCCACTGTTCTCTCTCTGGGTACAGATGGCTTTCTTCATTACAAGACTACTGGAACTGGTCTAAATCACCTCATGGGGCAATATGCTTTCAAGAGATGTCCACATAGGTGATGAGATTGACATATGTATCGCCAGAACTAGTTCTGAAGTAAAATATGAGAGAGAAGAGAAAAGAGAGAGGTCTTCCTACCAAACTAAAACTCTACAGAGCCATTGCCTGACCTCCTTGTTGTATGCCTGTGAAACCTGGACAGTGTACTAGCGCCATGCCAGGAAACTGAATTATTTCCATTTAAATTGCCTTAGGAAGATTCTAAAGATCACTGAACAGCAGAAGGTACCAGACCCTGAGGTCCTTTCTTGAACTAAATTGACAAGAATTCAAGTTCTACTACAAAGAATGCAACTCCAGGGGCAGCTAGGTGGTGCAGTGGATAGAGCACCAGCCCTGAAGTCAGGAGGACCTGAGTTCAAATCTGGTCTCAGACACTTAACATCCCCTAGCTATGTGACCCTAGGCAAGTCACTTAACCCCAATTGCTTCAGCCCCCCCCCAAAAAAAAGCAACTCCAGTGGGTTGATCATGTTGTTTGGATGCCAAACACATGATTGCTTAAAAGACTTTTGCAGAGAACTCACAGAAGGCAAACACCCCAATTTTATAGATTAGGAATTGAGAATGAAAAATGTTGATTAAGTGACTTGTCCAGGATCACACAGTTATGTCTAAATCAGGATTTGAACTCAGATTTTCCTGACTGAACATCAGTACTCTCATGTATTACCTAGCTGCCTCTATTTAACTCCTAGAGAGGTGATTTCCCAGTATTAGACAGCAAATCAGTAGAAACATCAGAATGAGGATTGAGATACTTTCAATTCTATCCCAAAGCCGTTTTTATTTCACCACTACTAAATTGTGGTCTAAATTACAGCTTGTAGGTGAGTAAGTTTCAGGTATCGTTTTCTAATTGACAGTAGAAAGGCATCTTTGATTCAGAAGGAATATCATATCTTGAATTTCACAGACAGAAAAAAAATCATTTTTGATTCTTCATCAAGGTTTGGGATTTTTTAAAATTGGACACAAACTTCTTATTTCCACAAAAGCAATCCTAAGTGCTTTCTTTAATTAGGTCAATTAAATCAAATTTTTCTTCCAGTATCCCATAGAGGCAGGGGAGCGGAGACCTGGAGACCAGCATCATGTAGTGAGTGTCTCTAAGTTCCACAGACATATCCATGAAGAGAAACAACTTCTTTCCAATTACTCAGACTCAGAACTTCAGTTGTGTTTCACTCTCCCTCAGCTTACATATTCAATAAGCTGCCAAATGTTGTTGATTCTACCCAAATAACATCTTTCTTTCTACCAAACAACATTCCTTTTTCTCCATTTGCATGGCCACCATCTCCTACTTCATACCCTCATCTCCTCTTTCCTGGACTGGGAGAGTCACTTAATTGATCTTCTTGCTTCAAATTTTGTCCCATCCAATCTATCTTCTATATAGCTGTCAAAGTGATATTCCTAAAGCATATGTCTGTTCATTACTTCTCTTCTGTTGACTAAACTCCACTGGCTCTCTATTACCTCTAAAATAAAATATAGATTACTCTGTTTGACTGTTAAAGCTAACCAGAATCTGGTTCCAACCTGTCTTTCCTGAATTATGATAAATTATTCCCCTCCACACACATTATAGCACAGTGAAAATAGTCTTGTGCCTATTCCTATAAGAAATATATAGTTATTATATAGCTTGCTTTATAGGCATTTATTTGCATATTGTCTCCCCATTAGATTGCAAGCTCTTTAAGGGCAGGGACTTTCTTTTGCTTCTTTTTGTATCCTTCTTTTGTGTAGGCCCCTTTGCCTTAGCATAAGGCCTGGAACATAGTAATTGCTTAGTAAATGTAAATTGATTAGTTGATTTTTATGCTTTCTGTATACGTATATGTAGGTTTGTTATCTTTATATTGCCATACCCTAGCATGGTGTCTGGCATGTAGAAAGTGAGTACTTGTTGACTAAGTGATTATTCCAGGTTCAGCTGTCAACATATTCTAATCTTCCCAATTTTTCCATTTTTCCAAGACTAGGTGAAACATGGACTAAGGGATTCCATAACAGGGGATTCCAGACAACGAGGAACACGGTATATAGAGCAATAGTCTTGGAATCTGAAAGTCAGAATTTAAATCCTGTCTCAGCCACTTAGGAGCTGTGTGACCCTAGGCAAGCTACTTAACTTCTTTCAGCCTCAGTTTCCTCATCTCTAAAATAGGGATAATGATAGTATCTACCTCAAAGTATTGTTGAGAGCTTCCAATAAGGTAATACATGGAAATACTTTTCAAATCTTAAAGTGCTAGAAAAGTAATGGCTATTATTTTTCTTATTAATATCATTAACTAGGATAAAGCTTCTTAAAGTATGGATCACTACCCCATATGAGATCACATAACTGAATGTGGAAAGTCATAAAATTATGTTTTATTATCAGTAAATGTTTGATTTGTAAAATTATTTTATATATCTATGTATCTGGGGTCACATAAAACTTTATCAGGTGAAAAGGGGTCACAAGTGGAAAAAAAGTTTAAGTCTTGAACTAGGAAAAGCTTTTTTGGGGGTTTCCTGAGGTCCCCTGATTCTTTCAGAGTGATTTTCTAAGGCCATTGTTTCAAAATTAGAGTCATATGCTCTACCTGCCTCCTATATCCCACTCATACATTCAATTTAATTTACTTTGACAAACATTTATTATATCAATTCCAGGTATTCAAAATTCTGGCATGGACTCCCATCCCACATTTTGCACTCTCTTGAACTTTAAAAGCTCACAAGATTATAACCTAATCCAATCCATCTTCAACACTCTTTCAGCAAAGTCAGGAAAAACATAAGATACAATTGGGAGAGAAGCAATATCATTCTGACATGCATTCACAAGACATATTTCTGCCTGTGGGGGGCCTAGTCCTCTTATTTTTTGCTTTAAAGACTTTTTCACTAAATCTCTTATTTCTCTCTTTCATCTCTATCTCTGTCTCTAGTTCTTCTTTTCTTTCTCTTCTGTCTCTGCTTGTTTCTGTCAATTTCTGCCTCTCTGTGTGTCTCTGTCTCTGTCTCTCTCTGAATTTCCATTTCTCTGTCTGTCTGTCACACATACACACACACACAGAGTCCTTATCTTCTAGCTCAAATGCATTAAATAAGGAGAGAGAGAGAGAGAGAGAGAGAGAGAGAGAGAGAGAGAGAGAGAG
>JAJPUD010001335.1:355145-389189 GCA_023553655.1 Myrmecobius fasciatus
TCTCTCTCTCTCTCTCTCTCTCTCTCTCTCTCTCTCTCTCTCTCTCTATATATATATATATATATATATGTGTGTGTGTGTGTGTGTGTGTGTGTGTGTGTGTGTATGTGTGTATTTATTTATTTATTTTTGCTGAGGTAATTAGGGTTAAGTGACTTGCCCAGGGTCGTATAGCAAGGAAGTGTTAAGTGTCTGAGACCTGATTTGAACTCAGTCCTCCTGACTTCAGGGCTGGTGCTCTATCCGCTGCGCTACCTACCTGTCCCTCTTAACTCTATTCTTAACTTTGTAACCATGAGCAAATGATCAGTTTCCTCATCTATAAAAAAGGAACAATAATATCTGCACATACTTAGCACCAGAAGAAATCTATTCTTTAGTCCTCTTCAGGATTTATCTTATATTATATCTTATTATATATTCAACAACAGAAAATATTTATTTATACTTAAAATACTTTTAACACATTTTCTTTGGACACAAAAGGTATTTCTCAATGAATATTTGTAGAATATCAATGCCTCAAGGATAAGATCTGTTTCCTTTCCATCTTTGTATCCTCACTACCTAACCCAGAGCTGTACATATAGTAAGCACTTCATAAATATTGAGTTGCTGAATTGAATTGAACAACCAAACAACCCTCCTACAAAATAAATTTTCTGAAAACAGCTTATTTTTAACAGAAAGGAATCATAACCTTTAATTTTGACAGTCTAGTATTAATATTAACCATTGTATTTGACTAGTTTTGTTGACTGTCCTTGGTCAATTATTTATACCCCAACAGTCTGGGACAAAATACGAATTTTGTCAAGATAACTTACTGATCATAGCAAACATTCTTTTTCAAGAATCCAAAAGGTAACTCTACAAATATATATTAAATATTGGAATCAGATTTATTATGTACTTTTCAATCAAAGGTAAAATTTGATACAGTCAATTAAAACAAGACCTGGAATGGGCTATGGCTTAGAATGTGATCTTATTATCAAAAAATTCAGGATTAAATTTTAAAAAAGTAGGGAAAGCCATCAGATCACATAGTTATGACCTAAATAACATCTCTTATGAATATGAAGTAGAAGTGATGATTAGATTTAAGGGATTAAATTTAGTAGATAGAGTGCCTAAAAAAATATGGACAAAGGTTTACAATATTATAGAGAAGGAAGCAACCAAAAAACATCCCAAAGAAAAGGAATAGCCAGAAAGCAAAGTTTCTATCTGATGAGCCTTACAAATAGCTAAAGCAAGAAGGAAAGCAAAGTGGAAAGAAGAAAGGAAAAATATTTAGCCAACTGAATGCAGAATTCCAAAGGATAACAAGGAGAGAGAAGAAGGTTTTCTTAAAGGAGCAATGCAAAAAAAATAGAAGACAACAATGGAATGGAAAAGAAAAGGCATCTCTTTAAGAAAAGTAGAGATATTAAGGGAACATTTCATATAAAAATAAGCAGGATAACAGACAAAAATGGTTAGAATTTAGCAGAAGCAGAAGAGATTAAGAAGAGATGGCAAGAATGCACAAAAAGCTACACAAGAAAGATCTTAATCTCATCACTAAACATGAGGTATAGTTACTGATTTAGAACCAGACATCCTGGGAAATGAGATCAAGTGGGACTTAAGAAGCCTTGCTAACTCTAAGGGTAGTAGAGGTGACAGACTTCCAGCTGAACTATTTAAAATCTTATAAGATGAACACGATGAATACGCCACCAAATTTGGAAAACTCGACAGTGGCCACTAGATTGGAAATGATCAATTTGTCCCAATTCTAAAGAACAGCAATACTCAAAGAATATTCAAATTATTAAACAATTACACTCATTTCACTTGCTAGCAAGGTTACACTTAAATTCTTTGGGGTATCATATGAAGATTTTGCATTAGAGAAATGCAAATTAAATAATTCTGAAGTACCCCTACCCTGCATCTGTAAGTTTGGCTAACATGGCAGAAAAATGTTGGGGGGAATGTGGGAAAATTGAACCACTGAATTCACTGTTGGTAGAGTTGGGAACTATACCCTAACGACTATAAAACCATACCACTACTGCATCTGTATCCCAAAGAGATAAAACAAAAATAAGGGGAAAGATCTATAAAAATATTTATAGAAGTTCTTTTTGTAAGGACAAAAAATTGGAAATTGAGGAATACCCATCAATTAGGAAATGGCTAAGGGGCTGCACCAAGTGCTGGCAACTGGAAGAAAGTAAACAGAAACAAGAGTATAAGATAGGCAGACCCTGGGCAATTGTGGTGACTGTACCTGGTTCTGGAAACCAGATTACGAAACCCAGTGTTCTCCTCTTGATAGAGAGATGGAGGACTGTGGGTGTGAAACGCTAGCCATTTATCAGCTGTTTTTTTTCTTATTACATGAAAAGATCTTATGGGAGTCTCTTATAAATGACTGTGATTTTTTTTTAAATCAAAGATTTAAAAAATCTCAAGGATATGGAAAAAAATCATACAAAATGGTAGGCTATGGTGCAGGGGGTAGAAATATCAATGAGGTCACAAGTCCATCCACATCTCAAGTGTATGAACAAAAAAATAATAAACCTCCTTCTGAAAAATCCCCAGTAATAGCCTTTTTAAAGGAAATAAATATTTTTCATAAAGTAATTACAATTTTATCTTTCCCTCCTTCAAAGTGAACTCCTTTTGGGAGTATGCTCTATATTCTGGAGTGACCTAAACCATTCACTATCATCATGATTTTTAGCTGCATTGGGTTCATGTTTTAATCAGAAGCTGCACTGAGGGCTAGAGAATCTTCCTGGATGGAAACGCCAAGTTGGTGCCTTTTAAAACTCTTTCTCTGAAGAAAAAGAAATCATTCTCTGTGTAGGGTGACATCACTGACATGGAATCATCCTGGCTTTTTTTCTGTGGGAAATGGATCATTTCTTTTCTTTTTTTTTCTTTTCTTTTCTTTTTTACTGTTATTACCTTTTTTTTAATTAAAGCTTTTCATCTGCAAAACACAAAAAAAAATTAGGAAATGGCTAAACAAGTTATAGTATATGATTGTAATGGAATATTATTGTGCTAAAAGAAATGATGAGCTTTCAAAAAACTTAGACAGACATGAACTGATACAAAATGAAATGAGCAGAACTAGGAAGACCACAGTATTGTACAGTAATCAGCTGTGAATGTCTTAACAATCTTCACAATACTGTGATCCAAGACAATTCATGCTACCCATTTCCAAAGACAACTGATGGAATCTGAATTAAGTCAGATCAAAGCATAGTTTTAAACTTTATTTTCTTGTGAGATTTTTATGTCTGTGTTTTATTTCACAACATGACTAATATCAAATATGTTTTGTATGACTGCAAATGCATAACATGATAAAATGCTTGCCTTCTCAATGAGAAGAAAGGGAGACAATTTGGAACTCAAAGTTTCAAGAAATGAGTTAAAAATTATTTTCACATATAATTTTGGGAAATAAAATATTAAATATTTTAAATTGATAGCTCCTGGATTTAACAAGTTCTTTTTGAATAAAGCTGAGTTCACTGGTTTAGGGGAAAAGATTATTTAAGCCAAGTTTCAGCAACATGTGAACCAAAAGAGTAAGCTGATTTTTGAAAAGGGAGAGAAACTAGAGCCCACATTATCAACATTCCCTGGACTATGGGAGCTCTTAAAAATATCTACTTCTTCTTCAACTACACTAAGGCCTTTGATTGAGTGGATCACAACAAAATGTGGCAAATCTGCAAAGAGATGGGATTACTAAATCATCTTATTTGTCTCCTGAGGAACTTGTATGTGAGTTAAGAAGCAACAATTAAAACAGAACATGGAACAACTGATTGGTTTAAAATTGGGAAAGGGATATGATAAAGCTGTATATTGTCATGTTATTTATTTAACTCATACACAGAGTGTAGGTGTGAAATACCATGCTGTATGAATCAAAAACTGGAATTTAGGTTGCCAGGAGAAATAACAACCTCAGATATGCAGATGACACCACTCTGATGGCAGTAAGTGAAGAGGAATTAAGAAACCTCTATGAGGGTCAAAGAAGAGAGTTGAAAAGCTAGGTTTAAAGCTTAACATTAAAACAACAACAAAGATCATGGCAACTGGTTCTATCACTTCTTAGCAAATAGCAGAAGAAGAAATACAATCAGTGTCAAATTTCATATTCTCAAACATCACTGAACATGGTGACTGCGGTCATGAAATTAAAAGATGCTAGCTCTTTAGAAGGAAAGCCATGACAAATCTGGACAGCATATCAAAAAGCACAGACATCACCTTACTAACAAAAGGTCTATATATTCAAAGCTTTTTTGTCCAGTAGCAATATATGGCTGTGAGAGTTGTGCTATAAGGCAAGGTGAGTGCCACAGAATCAATGCTTTTGAATTTTGGTGCTGGAGACAACTTTTAAAATAAATTAATACTTAAAAATTAATTTAAGCTCTTCACTAGAAGGGCAAATACTGAAGCTGGAGCTTAAATATATTGGTTAATACATATTTGAAATGAAATGAAATTACAGGATTCATTGGAAAAAACTCTGATACTGGGAAAGATTGAAGGCCAAAAGAAAAGGAGATGGAAGATAATGAGATGAATAGACAGATAATGTCATGGAAACAATGAATGTGATCTTGGACAGACTTCAGGAGTGAAGGTTAGAAAGGCTGTGGAACAATGGGTCATGGGGTCACATAGAATTGGACATGACTGAACAACTGAACAACAACAACAAACCTCTGAGTCCAGGATAGCACTTCTATAGTCAAACTAGCAAGTTAAACTACAAACACTGAGTGACAACATGTTATGATATACGATAGATGCACAAGAGAGTATAAAGTCCTTCATGGAAGTCTGAAGAGAAAGTTGATTAAAGTGTTATCAAGGAAGATTTCCTAGAGAAGGTGGCATTTGATTTGGAATTGAAAAAGAAGGGTTTGCTAGGCATGGTGACCCCTGACTGAAATCTGCTGCTGCAGAAACTGAGGCTAATGGATCATTTGCTTTTGAGAACTCTGAATTGCTAATAGGCAATATTATAGGCACATAATAAATGTTGAATTGAATTGATAAGGTTAGAAACATCAGACCTTGAATACCAGGCACCTTGAATATTAAACAAAAGTTTGAAGGAGGAATCAAAGGATTTTGAGCAAGAGAATGACCTAGGGGAGCAGACAGGTGGTGCAGTGGATAGAGTACCAGCCCTGAAGTCAGGAGGACCTGAGTTCAAATCTGGTCTCAGACACTTAACATTCCCTAGCTGTATCTTTCTGGGCAAGTCACTTAATCTCAATTGCCTCAGCAAAAAAAGCAGAGAGAGAGAGAGAGAGAGAGAGAGAGAGAGAAAGAGAGAGAATGACGTAGGCAGAATCTGTGATTAACCAAGTCACTTGTATTTCAATGAAGGCCAGGGCCTTCAGTGGATAGTTTGAGTTGCCAAAGAAAGGAAAAGTTCTCAAATGTTGTCCAGGATATGCAGATGCTTTGACCCACAGCTGCCAGCTCCTTCCCCTGAGTCGCAGGTTGGGGGTGGGGGTGGAGCGTCATAACTACTGATGTAGTGCCAGACTGAGTGGGTAACAGGTGCAGCCAGGAGGCCTCTGGGAACTCCACACAACACCAGTTTCCCTATTCTCCAGCAGGTTTTGTCCAGGGAAAATAGAAATTGTGATTGAAACATAAACTGGCACAAATATCTTTTTGTAGATAGTGTTTACCACCCATTGTTCAAACACAATGCATCGCTAGGGGAGGAAAAAGGGAAGCAAGGAAAGGTGGAGGAGAGAAGAAAGCTGGATAGCATCTCTGACAACTGATGCGCCCACAGGTGAATTGAAGAGGTATTGGTCTCCCTGATCTTATGTGCAGGTCTTCACCACTCCCCTCCTTCTTTTCTATCTCTCCCCACTCAAGAACTACCATGGTTCTTCTAAAGAAGCAACCCTTTTAGTCAAGAGCTAAGGACCAGTGAGGATGACAATCAGCCATACTACCTGAACTTTGGGCTGTGCTGTCCATGGTGCTGAAACTGCTCTACAAAGTAGTTTCTACTATTTTTGCTTCCTTGCTTGAGAAGTTTCAATGGCTCCCTATTGCCTGTAGAATAAAATTCAAATTCTTCATTTAATATTTAAAGTCCTTCACAAACTGGCTCCAACTTATCTTTTTCCAGATTAGTTTCACATGACTGCCTCTCACTCAACTGACATTCCAGTCAAACTGGAGTATTTAATGCTTTGCACAATGTCATTCCATATCCTGCCTCTTTCTGGGTCTTTGCACAACTTGTCCATTATACCTTAAATAAACTTCCTCCTCACTTCTCTCTCAATCTCATTCACTCCCTTCAAAACCAAGATTCCCCCAGGTATTAGTTCTTCTCCCCATTTCTGCCCAACATATTATTTTATACTCATTAAAATATAAGATGCTTATGGTCATCTTACATTTTTTCCTGTTTAATTTGGATTCCCTGCACATTAGCATGTTGTTCCAATATAGAGTAAACACTTAATAAATGTTCATTGCTTAACTGCCTGATATCTATTTTTGTATTAATTTATCTCTATGTCTGGTGTTTTTCCACACAAGTATAATGTTCTCTTCTTGAGAGCAGAGACTTGTTTTGTTTTTATATATTCCCAATATTTACTATCTAGTAGGTGGTTAATAAATGTCTGTAGAATTGAATTATCATGGAATACATATCAAGTTTGACCTCTGGTATGAAAACTATGAACTCCTCCCTAACATTCCTTTTGCTGAAGATTTCTCTGATTAGCCTTTCCTGAGGCTCCCATGTACTACAGCCTTCCTTCTCTACCTCCTTTGTATTGGTTTAGAATTTATTCTGCATATATTTAAACAAATACTTGCTATAAATCCTATTAGAATGTAAGTTCCTTGAGAGTAGAAATTGTTTCCTTCTTAGTATTTGTATCCCTAGGGTCTAGCATAGTGCATGATATGTTGTAGGGGCTTAATAAATGTTTGTTGGTTGATTGATTTGTACTCTATCCCCAACCTGAAGGGTATAAAAGATTGTAGGAGAAATACATCAACAAACACTATGGACTAATTTTAAATCTTCTAATCTCTACAGTTTAACCAAAACCCAGTTTACCATTTGCCATATTTCCAGAGGTCTTTCAAGTTTAAGAAGCACTTTTCTCACAATACTCTGAGGAAAGTTTTATTCTTGTTTTATTCTGCTGCACTCCAGGCATCAGAAGCTTTTTCTGACCTGCCCAGTTCTTTCCCCTTGAAGCTGACTTTGCATCTATCTTATAAATATTTTGTACATACCTAGGTAACTATATGTTGTCTCTCCTGTTGGAATGTAGGCTCCTTGAAGGCAGTTATTGTTTCACTTTTGTATCATTAGAAATTAGCACAGTTCCTAGCACATTGAGGACACTTAAAATATTTGTTGATTGATTAAAAGATGTGTCAGCTATCATTATTATTATCATTATTATTACCTGACTGAAAAATGATGACATGTAGTGTTCAATCACTCAGTCATTTTGGAGTCTTTGTGACCCCATGGATCATAGCACCACAGGCCCTTCTATCCTCCAATATCTCCTGAAGTCTCTCCAAAATTATGTTCATTGCTTCCATGAAACTATCTCTCCATCTCATCTTCTGCTATTCCCTTTTCTTTTTGCCTTCAATCTTTTCCAAACTCAGGGTCTTTTCCATTGAGTTCTATCTTTTCATTATGTGACCAAAATACTTAAACTCCAACTTCAGTATTTAACCTTCCAGTGAATAGCCTGAATTAATTTCTTTTCCCCCACTGATCTATTTTTAATATTTTTTGTTTTAATATTGTTATTTTTCCCAGTTACATGTAAAATAATTATTTACATTTTTAAACTTTGAATTACAGATTTTATCCCTTCCTTCTCACCCCCATCACCACTGAGGAGGCATACATGAAATTATCATGTTGCAAAATAAAACATAGATCTACCCCTCCAAAAAGTATGCTTCAGTCTATATTCAGATATAATATAACATTTTTCATCATAAGACCTTCATAGTAGTCTTAGATCATTATATTCCTGAGAAGAGTAAAAGTCATTCACAGCTGATCATCCCACAATAATGCTTTGCTTTTTACACTGTACACTGAATTAATTTCTTTTTTAATTTTTTAAAAATTAATTTCTTTAAGTATTAACTGATTTTATTTCCTTGCTGTCCAAGGGACTTTTAAAAGTCTTCTCCAGCACCACAATTCAAAAGCATTGATTCTGTGGCACTCAGTTTGTTATAGTACAACTCTCACAGCTATACATTACTACTGGAAAAACCATAGCTTTGAATATACAGACCTTTGGTCAGTGAGGTGATGTCTCTGTTTTTAAATATGCTGACAGGATTTGTCCTGGCTTTCCTTCCAAGAAGCAAGGATCGTTTAATTACATGATTGCAGTCACCATCTCCAGTGATATTTGAGAATATAAAATTTAACACTCTTACATTTCTTCTCCCTCTGTTTTCCAGAAAGTGATGGAACCAGTTGGCAAGATCGTAATTATTTTTTGTTGTTATTATAAAGCTTCAAGCCAGCTTTTATATCCTCTTCTTTGAATCTCATCAAGTAGCTTCTTAATTCCTCTTCACTTCCTGTCATCATAGTGGTAGCATCTGCATAGCTGAGATAATTGATATTTCTCCTGGCAATTTTATTCCAATTTTTGATTCATCCAGTCTCTCATTTTGCTTGATATACTCTGTGTATAAATAAAGCAAATAAAGTAATAGTTTATAGCCTTGTCATGCTCCTTTTCCAATCTTAAACCAATCAGTTGTTCCATATTCAGTTTTAACTGTTGTTACTTGATCTACATACAGGTTCTTCAGGAGACAAGTAAGATGATCAGGTATTCCCATCTCTTTGAGGAGTTGCCCGATTTTGTTATGATCCACATAGTCAAAGGCTTTTAGTGTAGTCAGTAAAGCAGAAGCATATGTCTTTTTTTTTTTTTTTTTTTGGAATTCCCTTGTTTTCTCCATACACCAGTGAATATTGGCAACTTGGTCTCTAGTTCTTTTTCTTCAAAAAGCAACCTCATTTCCTGGTAATTCTCAGCTCTTATACTGCTAAAGCCTAACTTGCAGAATCTTCAGCATTGCCTTACTTGCATGTGAAATAAGCAAAATTGTTCATTAATTTGAATATCCCTGTATTGCTCTTATTTAGGATTGAGTTGTAAAACTATTTTTACCAAATCCAGTGGCCACTATTGAGTTTTCCAAATGTGGGTAGCTGGCACATTGAGGGTAGCACTTTAACAGCATGATCTATTAGGATTTTTAATCATTCAGCTGGAATTCTATCACCTTCATTAACCTTATTCTATCAATGCTTCATTGTAGCAATGCTTCTTAAGGCCCATTTAACTTCATTCAAGAGGCCTCTAGATTAATAACAATCATCATGATTGGCAATGATGTTAAGATTCTTTCTCATAGAATTTTTTGTTAAATTCTTGCCACATCTTCTTAATCTCTTCTGCTTCCTTTTTAAATCTCTATCATTTTGTCCTTTATCTTGCTTATTTTTGGATGAACCATTTCATTGATATCTCTACTTTCTTGAAGAGATCTCTTGTCTTTCCTATACTATTGTTTAATTTCATTTCTTTGCATTGTTCATTTAAGAAACCTCTCTCCTTGCTATTCTCTGGAATCCTGCATTCAGTTTGCTATATCTTTTCCTTTCTCCTTTACTTCTCAGTTTGCTCCTTTCCTTCACTATTTGTAAAGCCTCAGCAGATTTTGTAAATGTAAAGCCATTGTGCTTTCTTATGCTTCTTTATCATAGCAATGTTTGTTGGTGCTCCATCCTGTAAATTACTGCAAACTTCTCTCTATTCTTCTTTAGGCACTGTCTACCGGATCTAAGTCACTAAATCTATTCATCGCTTTCACTTCATATTCATAAGGAATGTTATTTAGATCAAACCTATATAGTCTGGTGAAATGTAATTCTTTGATATGTTTTATTGGATATGCAGGAAGATTTCTTCCCCTGCTTCTTCTCTCCTCCCAGTGCCTTGAGAAGTTTAATGGATTAAGAGAGTTAATAATTAATAGATTAATAGTATTAGTTCCTTACTATGGGTCAGCTACCATGTTAGGCCCTAGGGATAAAAAGAAAAAAACAGTACCTGACCTCAAGGAACTTCCATTCTATCAGAGAGAGAGACAACATGTACTTTAATAAGCATATACAGAATAAGTAAGAGGTAGCTTATTGAGGGAGTACACCAGAAGTTTGGGAGCTTAGGAAAGTCTTCACAGAGAAAGGGAATGTATCATGCAAAGGTAAAATATATTGGAGATAATAGTCAGGGAAAAGGTATATGAGATGGATTATTATGTGTAAGGAATACAAGGCCAGTTTGAATAGATTTTCAGTTTTAGGAAGAGAATAATATTCAATGACGTTAGGAAGATGATTTGGGAAATGAATAGCTTTAAAAGCCAGAGGAACCTATATTAGATCCCGAAAGCAATAGGAACTATTGGTGTTTGTTGAGTAGAGAAGTGACATGGATAGACATACACTTGAGGAAAATCAGTTTACTCGTTGGGTGGAAAACAGATTGATGTAGGAAAAGACTTGAGGCAGGAAGACCAATTAGTGGATCAGTCTAGGATTAAAACTAAGGTGATGACTGTGTGAGTAATGAAAAGGAGATAGATTTGGGAGATCTTATAGAAGTAGAAATATCAACATTTGGTGAATTGTTGGATATGTGAGAAAAGAGATACTGAAGAATTGAAGATATCACCTAGGTAGCTGGAAAGATGGCAATGCCCTTCACTAAGACAGGGGCATTTGGAATGTTCTCTTTCCTTATTTCAGTCTCTAATTCTTCCTTCAAGCCTCAGCTCAGATGCTTCCTCCCTCCCAAAGTATTTCTTGATCTCCTCCTCCCTGTTGAAAGTGGTCTATCCTTCTTCAGAAGAATAAAGAGATTTCAGGGGTGAATGGTAGTAGGAGTAGACTCCCATGCTGGGACCTGTCACTGATTCCACTAATCTGATGAAGTAAACTCCCCAACTGATGAAGAAAACAAGGAAAGATATGATTGTAGATCCTCCTAGTGACAAAATCAGAACAACAACAACAACCACTGGTTACCAGTTGTTCTGGATCCTGAATTTAAGGCCCATGATAATAAAAGGTTCTTGATCTAGTGTTCTGAGATTTCACAGAACACATAGTTTTGTGGAGCCATGAGTCAAATATCAGTTGCAAATCATGTGGTAAAATCGGCAATCCTTTGCCCACTTAAGCAAAATGAATCATGTATTTCCTGGGACTCCTGGCTTTGGACTATCCTCCTTAAAAGTAGGGTTTTTTTTATTTTTTTGTTTTTTGGTTTTTCTGGTATATTCACTCCTAAGCAGAGTAGGTGTTTAATAAATGCAAATTGACTGACAAATTGCTTCAATTCATAAAGGCTTCAGCCTTTTGTTATGTGTTGTTTATTATTGATTCTTTGACGAGTAAATTATGGTATAGAATTAAACATATTTTGTACGTTCCTATAGGGCAGTGACTATTATACCAGTGTGGTTTGCTACAATTTCACTGACCAAAGATCAGTGAAATATAACAAGGTCAATGAAGAGGCAAGGTTTGCAAGAGGGAGAAGAATTGAGTTCATTTTTATTTAACAAATTCAGATGAATCCACTCCTACTAAATAGTGGATTGGTATGGATGCCCAGAGAGACGCAGAGCTGGAGGTAGATGGTTATCTATACTGCAAGAATTATAGAGAGCTTGGAACAAAGTAACAATCAGGATATCTGGAGAGCTGGGGAGTCATTGTCCATGTATATTTCAACAATTTAGCTTTGGGCAAGAAATCTCCTAAAGATGACAGGTGTCTAGAAGCACAAAATTCTGACTTGAAGCCAAATCACTCATCATTATTATTCTTACAGCCTATAGGCTCAAGGACCTGTTATGTATCAGCTTCTATAGAGTTTCTATGTAGATAAGAGTATTCTGAAATTTATTTATATAGCCAATAGAGCATAATTTCTTTGAGGTTAAGAGATTATTTTGGGTTTTGTCCTTATATCCTCAGTACCTATTACAAGAACTGACACTTAGTAGGTGCTTTAAAATGTTTGCTGTATTAAATGGGATTAAATTAAATACAGCCCCTTTCTCTAGTCCTTTATCACCAACTATTTGCTGGATATTTCTAATTATATGTCCTAGCTATATATTTAACCTGACATGTCCAAAATATGACCCCATAAAATGCAACTTTCTCCAAAATTTACTTTTTCTGTCAAAGGAATCTCCATCCTTTCATACATAGTATGGAGTATTGCCCGCCCCCTTCTATTTTCTACCTCCTGGTGTCCAAACAATTGTCAACACTTGCCGATACTACCTCTATAATATATATATATATATACATATGTACATATGCATATATATATGTATATATTTTTTTGCAATTGAGGTTAAGTAATTTGCCCAGAGTTACACAGCTAGTATGTGTCTGAGGTCAGATTTGAACTCAGGAAAATGTGACATCTAGACTCCAGGTCAGACTCTATCTACTGCACCACCTAGTTGTGCTTTTAATCCAGTATTCTTTCTATTACTCCATGCTTCTATTTAGCCAGTGTTTTACAGTGACAAGAATATTAGGTAAACAAACATGTTATTAGTCTAGGACTCTTAATAAAAAAAATCCCAAGTTACTTATTCCTCAGCTCCAACAACCTGAGGAGACCTGAGAGAGCTCCCAAGTCGATCAGAGCCTTTATGACTTATATTGGTTTCCAATTGCCTGTATTTGCTGCTCATTTCTCCTGGGCTGGGAGATCTAGGGACAATCAGCACCTGCTAACTGAAATCTGATACACTTTCCCTCCCCAACCCAGCACTTCTAGTTCTCATTTCACATTGGAGAGTCCAGCTGGGGCCATAGTGAGCAGAGAGCAGAGACTGCTCCTAAGGAGGGAAGAAGCACATAAAAGCTAAAGACTGAGAGATAATTTTTGTGTCATAAAACCTGAGTTCACATCTACCTCTGACACTTATATTCTGTGTGATCTTGGGCAAATTATGTAATCACTTCTAATCTCAGTTTCCTCATTTATAAAATGAAGGTGTCAAATGGATGGTCTCTGAGGTCCCTTCCAAATCTAGATATATGCTCAGTCTGCCTCATCTGTCTCTTAGTCATTTTATGCAAATCCAAATTTCCCAGTAGGGACTGTGAACCAATATTGTAATCATTAAAAGATGGAAGGAATATAAGAAGAAGAGATCTAGGGTGACGGGAAGTTTTTTAATAATAGAGAGGAATTGGGAATGAGAATTTACTGGATGAGGAATGTAGGATTGCCACCAACCCATCTCCCCCATTCTAGAAATTCCACGTTGTGATGATCTCCAGGCTAAGGTATAAAGGCAATTTTGATACAGTGGGAAGGCAGCTGGTCTAAACCACAGAATCCTGGAGGAGAGGAACAAGTTGTCCCTGAGGACGTGGTAAGGAAGGAGTGGGAGGCTAGTGGTTGAAATGAAGAAAGTGTAGGTGGGAGAGTAACATAGGGCCCCAGTCACCTATGTCAATACCTGGAGCCAACCTGGTCTTACTCCAGCTTTGCTTCTGTCCCACCATTGCCATATTATCCAGACTACAAGAGTGATTTATTGATGAGGGAAAAGAGAATATATTCACTAAGAACTGACGAAATTCTTAAAGGGAATTAAAAATACAAAAAGAAATCTCTCCATTCTCAAATGAAGCTGCCCCTCAAATGTCCTAATCTAATCTGTAACTAAAATTCCTCCCTCTGTAACAGTTTCTAGTCCCATTTATGGGCTCTCTCTCCCATCCCTGAATGGAGCTCATTCACTGGTTCCACAACTTTGGATTCCCTCCTAGCACACTGGAAACCTGATTGCCAAAGGAAAAAAGGAAGACGGGAATATGGTTTGTTTGTCCACATTCCTACACAGAATCTTCCTCTTTCCTCTACTGAAGGAAAGCCAAGAAAATATAAATGAAAAATAAGAAACAGGTTCAGGATCCCCATCATCTTAAAAATTAGGATAGATCAATTGAGGCACTCCCAGAATTAAAAAAAATTTTAAAAAACAAAGACAATTTTCCTTACAATGAGGGAGTTGTATGACATTTGAGAATTATGCAATCAAAGAACTTTGATGGCAAGTGGAAAAGAATGGGGAGGGAAAGAGAAGGGTCTTTTAAAAACAGGAAATTCTAGAATTTTTAGCTTCATGAATGAGGATAACCTCATGACATATCTATGACCCTTGGTACAAGAGATTGACTTTGCTAATGTTTAGTGTGTTGGAGCTATCTTCCACTCCCAACCTAGCAAATGTTGTAGAATAATAAATAATTATTATAATTATTAATTTCAAAAATAATAACACAGCACTATCTAATCTCTACATTTTATAACTAGGGCTTAAATGGTAGTGAAGTATCAGTATTTTAAGAAGCAGAATAAAGAAGGGAGTAATGCATCCATTGCCCCACTCAAAAATTATATAAAGCAATATTTAATAAGTGTTCACAATTGTGTAGCTCTAAAAAGTTTACAAAGATCCTTTATTCACAACAGTTCTCTGAGGTTTATAATGAAAATATTATTATTCCTATTTTTTATATACAGATAGGAAAATTGAGGAAATTAGGAAAACTAGGAAATTAA
This sequence comes from Myrmecobius fasciatus, assembly GCA_023553655.1. Taxonomy (NCBI): domain Eukaryota; kingdom Metazoa; phylum Chordata; class Mammalia; order Dasyuromorphia; family Myrmecobiidae; genus Myrmecobius; species Myrmecobius fasciatus. The sequence goes on from JAJPUD010001335.1 coordinate 369,917, forward strand.
TGGCAAAGCCAAGACTCAAATTGAGGCATTTTGATTCCAAGAACTTTGCTTTTAAAAAAAAAATGTTATGAAGCAAACCTTTATTTTATGAACCCCACATCACAAAAAAAAAATCCTATTGTACTTCCTTGTTTTCAGCTTGTCACAATCCTGTTGAGCAAGAGAAAGAGAAAGTATAGTCAAGGAAGTAGAAATCCATGCTTTCTGCACTGGTGTAGGCAGCAACATAGAAACATGGTAAACTGCAAATAAGTAGGATAGAAGGCAGGCCCTCTTCCCACTGAATTTGTCTTGTACATGGAAGGGGAGAGGAGTAGGAGAAAGGAAATGAGCATTTATAGAATTCCTACTGTGTGTCTGGTACTGTGCTAACCACTTTAAAAACATTTTATTTTATCTTCATAATAATTCTGGGAAGTAGGTGATGTTATGATCCTCATTTTACAACTGAGGAAATCAAGGCAAACAGAGGTTATCTGACTTGTATCTGAAACCATATTTGAATTTAGATCTATCCTTCAGGCTATTGACTGTGTCACCTAGGCTTGTATATGGCTGCTCTCAGGAAATAAACAGCTAATTCCCTCACTCTTATTCCTATATTTTAATTAGGCCTTAAAGATCATCACCTCTAGCCCTTGCTTTATTCCAGAGAATACTGGGTCTCCTATCTAGATCCTGGGCAAATGATTTTCTAGAAGTTTAATAATAGCTAGCATTAGTTAGAAGCCACCTAATAAAACCTTACATTTTACAAATGAGGAAACTGAGACTCAATATTGTTCCCTATTCTTTACTGTCTCAGGTTGTCCTTTAGTTGTTCCCCCCTCAGTTCAGGGGATGTTTGTTATCTAACAATATATTCCTAGATATAAATTTGATTCTTGTATAGAACCCAGGACCTAAAATCACAAAGATTTGAATGCAGATCTAGTCTTAGTCACTCACTAGCTGGATGACTATGGACAAGTTACAATTTCTGCTTACCTCGTTTCCTTAACTGCAAAATGGGGAAAACAATAGCACCTACCTCTCAGGGTTATTGTTAAGGATCAAATGAGATAATATTTGTAAAGCACTTAGCACAGTGCCTGGCACATATTAGCTACAATATCAATGCTTCATCCTTATTATTGTTTTTGTTGTTTCCCAGAGGGAGGTGGGAGGAGGGTTGGATGGAGGAGAGATCTTAAAATAAAAGATATTATAAGTGTGGAAATATGTTTAGAAGAATTGCACGTGTTTAACCTATATTGGATTACTTGCTGTCTAGAGGAGGGGGAGAGAAAGGAAGAAAAAATTTAGAACACAAGGTTTTGCAAGGATTAATGCTGAAAATTATCTTTACCTGTGTTTGAAAAATAAAAAGCTATTATTATTTTTAAAAGGATCTTCAAACTGGAAGGTGATCATATAATCCATAATGGACACACTGATGTTTTCTCCCACACTTTGTGGGAGGGAGGAGTAGGAGGACTGAAGGATCCACAATTCGAAGAAACCCAATCTTGTCAGCCGTCTCCACTCACAGCTTCAACATTTTAATTACCCCCAAGGCACATTGAAAATCAACTAGGGAGAGAAACAGATAGGGTCTGATAGTTGTGAATGTTCAACTGTTACCCCACCCCCTTTTTAAGCATTCTTTCTCATGTCACCTCTTCCAGCAGGGTGGAAGGAGATGTCTTAAAGGGGAAAAATGATTTTTTAAAAAGCAGAACTCCCCCTAGGCTTCATATTGGTTGCACACAGGAAGCACCCTCAGCTCCCATTGGCCCCCTGAGGAGAGTATGGCATTTTGTTGTCAGGTGGGTGGAAGCTTTCCTACTGCTTTGATTTATGCACTGAGCACTTAATTTAGCCAGGGCAGCCACAGGCAATTGGGAGCCAGTCAGAATGGTGGATCTGCTGGGCTGTCCCATTTATAGCTTCCTTGCCGCAGAAATTTTTCTCTCTTTGAACCCTGCCTTTTCTTTATTATGTTTGTGAAGTGCTTAGCAATGGCTATCCCAGAAGCAAATATATTATAGAGCAGTGGTTCTCAAAGTGTGATCCCGGGACCCCTGGAGGTTCTCAGTACCCTTTCAGGTCCTTGAAATTATTTACATTATAATACTAAGATATTTTAATTTTTAGGTAGTGCAGTAGAGAAAGTGGCAGGCCTGAAGTCAGGAAGACTCATCTTCCTAAGTTCAAACATGACCTCAGACATTTACTGTGATCCTAGGAAAGTAATTTAACCCTGTTTGCCTCAGTTTCCTTATCTGTAAAATGAGCTGGGAAAAAAAATGGCAACTCATTCCAGTATTTTTGCCAAGAAAACCTCGGAGTCACAAAGAATCTGGCTCATTTGAACAATAACAAATATCAATAGATACAACTGATATAAACAAAAAGTCTTTTGTTGTTGTAGATGATAGAACACTCTCATTTGAGTCAGGAAGATCTGGGTTAAATCCTATTTTACATCCTAGAAATGTGGCTCTGAGCCACATTTTTAACATCCCAGTATCAATTTTCCCATCTGTTTACTGGGTATTTTTACCCAGTAATGCCCATATTTTCAAATATGAAATAACAGCATTTTGCAAACATAACAATGTTGATCATTATCAGGGATGTGCTCATAAATGTTTAGCAACTGACCACTAGTGGAGGAGGGAGAATATACATTGCTGGGTTGCATCTGCATCATTAACATTCTCTCCATCACTTTCTTAAGTCTAGTCAACCAACAAAACAATAAATCAATGGTAGGTTTGCCAAATTCCGAGGTGTAAAATGCTCAGACTGAAAGTTTAGCAATTGTTTCTCACTGGTTATTACTGGCTACACACCCTATTATTATTATCTCATTTTAGGATTACAAAGATCTTGTAGCAGGTGATACAGATGCAGGTAAGGAAAAAGAAGTTAAGTGATTTATTTGCCCATTGTTATGCAGTTAATAAGTTCCATGGACAGGATTTGAACCAAAGATCCAAAATTTTGTGTCAATTTGCCTTTTTAGAAATCAGTGAGGCAGAAGGATTTGGGCTGTGCCCTCTCCCCACTACCCAAAGAAAGTTTTCTGCGGTTTGTTTTTACAAAGGCAGCATTTCTCTGCCCAGTCATCTGAGAACAACTATTGGTGTCATAGAAACTATACTATGGTGTCAAAAATTCTTTGGTGGGAAGGGGGGATTATAAATAAGAAGTAGATGGGACCTCATTTCAGAGATGAGGAAGTTAAAATAGCTACAATTTATATAGAGCTTTTAAGGTTTGCAAAGTGCTTTATAAATATTATCTCATCTTTTCTTCACAATTCTGGAAGGCATATGGCATATTGGTATATGCCTGTGAAATCTAAACAATATACCAGCACCATGCCAGGAAACTGAATCCGCTTCCATTTGAATTGTAAGGATTCTGGAAATCATCTGACAAAAAGGTACCTGAGGTCATTTCTCAAACTAAACTGCCACACATTCAAACTGTACAGCAAAGAGTACAATTCCAATGGGTTGACCAGGTTGTTTGAATGCCACATGTATGTTTGCCTAAAAGGCTATCTTATGGAGAATTCACACAAGGCAAATGCTCACAAGGGGGTCGGAAAAGCAATACAAGGACACTTTCAAGGTCTCTCTTAAGAACTTTGGAATTGATTGTATGACATGGGAGACACTGGCTCATGATTGCCTAGAATAGTGTGCCCTAATAAGAGAGGATGCTGTGCTCTATGAACAAAACAGAATTGCAGGAGCTCAAAACAAATGTGAGATGTACAAATTTAGAAAATCCATTCCAAATGTTCATGTGGACTATTTGTGCCCGATCTATACTGGAGACTTCTGAGCTTATATTGGTCTGATCAAACACAGTCAGATACATTATAACTTCATTCTAACAGAGTGATGTTATTTTGATCCTCTTCAAGAACTGAGGACAACAAGCAACTAACCATTATCATCATCCCATTTTTAAGTTGAGGAAATTGAAGCAAGCAGAGACTAAGTGACATCCAGGAAAACACAGATAATAAGTGTTTGAAATTGATTTTGAGCTCATGTCTTCTTACTTCTAGGTTCAGTACAAGAATAGTCATCCTGTCTATTCCTCTCTTATTTTTTTTCCAACTGCTATCTTTTGTTTCTGTATTACCAACATTTCCCAATGTATCCTTTTCCTTCTCTCCTCCCAGAGAGCAATCTTTTGTAACAAAGAAAAAGTTCCATAAAAGTTACCAATATGTCAAAAAAGCCTGATGATTTATCCAGTGTTTAGGACCCATCACCCACACTTTTAAAAAGAAGTGGAAGGAAATGTTTTTCCCCCATTTCTTCTTTGAGTCCAAGCTTTTTCATTGCATTCTACAGCACTCAGAACTTAACATACACCCTGGCACACCATAATTTCTTAATGCCTGCCTATTGATTATTCATTTTTAATTACATCATTCTGGATTTTTTTTATTTACGTTGTTATCATTGCATATATTATATTCCTGGTTCTACTTTCTTCATTTTGTATCAATTCATTTAAGTCTTTCCATTTTCTCTCTATGGATTTTTTATATTCATCATTTCTTACAGCACAGCAATATTCTATTCTACCCATGCACTAACAACTTGTTTAGCAATTCTTCTATCAGTGAACATCTACTTTTGTTTCTATTTTTTTGCATTCATCATTGACTTCCTTGGATTGTATACCTAGAAGTGGAATTTCTGGGTCAAAAGGCATGATTACTGTCATAGTTCCTAATTGCCTCCCAGAGTGGTTGGATCAACTCAAGATTCCACATTTATATGCTTGCATTTCTATAATTCCTCCAACATTGACTAATAAATCCCATCTTTTGTCATCATTGCCAATTTTCCAGGTGTACATCCCTTCTTCTTTTTAGTAATGTCTTAAATTTACCTAAGATCAGTAGGCATTGCAAAGTACTTTCTTCACAATAATCTTATAAATACTATAGATTTATTGTACACTTAATAAAAACTTTTTAATTAATTGAATGCTACCCATTTTTGAGATGAGAAAACTAAAGCTCAGAAAAGTTAATTGACTAGCTCATGGACACACAGCTAGGAAGTATCAGGGTTGGATATGTACCCTGGTCTCTTAAATCTAAGTCTAACCCAGTTCCACTTTAGAAAATAAAGATCTCAAAAGGATACAAATGATGAAGCTGTCACTGATACTGTAACACAGTCATAAGCCCTCAAACCCAAGACCTCACATAGCTCAAATCATAACATGGCATACAAGATTTCCTTAGAGTTACATAAAACCACCAGATTTTGGAGTTGGAAAGCATCTCAGTCTAATAAGTAATCCCATTACGCTATACCTGGCAAGTGGTTCATTCAGCATCTGTTTGAAGACCTCCAATGAGGGGGAATCTCAGTATCTCTCAAGGCAGCCCACTCTGAAACAACTTTAATTGTCAGCAAGTTTCTTTTTTTCTGATCTCAAATCTAATTTTCCCCTTTGTAACTTCTTTGCTCCTGATTCTGTCCTCTTAGTTCAAAAGAAAAGTTTTGTATTTCTTCCATATGATACCCTTTTAACATTTGAACATAGTTATCATGTCCTTCCAATTCTTGTCTTTTTCAGACTAAGAATGGCTACTTTCTCATCCATTCTTTGTATGATATGGACTCAAGAACCTTTACTATTCTGGCTGCCTTCCTGTGGATTCTCCAGTTCACTATGTCCTCCTTAAATAAAAATATGCAGAACTAAAGACAGTACTCCAGATATGGTGTGATCAATGTACAGTATAAAACAATTATCACCTCTTTATTCTTGGAAATTTGGTCTCTCAATTCACCTGACACCAATTATTTGTTTTGAACTTGAAATCCACTAAAGCTTTAAGATCTTTTGCACATACACTGCTAAGCATGTTTTCTCCATACCAGACTTTTGAAGTTGATTTTTTTTAACCCAAACATAAGATTTTCATTTATTTATTTATTTAAATTTCATTTTACAATATTCCACATATACTCCAACTTCTCTAATTCTTTTTGGATTCTGACTCTGGCATCTAGTATGTGAGCTATGGAGTTATAGCTAATAAATATGTCATCATTTATCCAAATCAGGAATGCAAATGCCAGAGCGCTTAAGACCAAGGCACAGATCTCTGGAGACCTCCACTAAAGACCTCTTACTTCAGTCACTTAAAACCATTAATTGGAGTTTGACATCTCAGCTTCTTCTGTATCCATCTAACTATAGAAGGTGTCCCACAAGTCTTAGCGCAGTGTTAAACCTTAATAGCTTAACACTGCACTAAGACTTGTGGGATACCCTATATTATGTCCTCCTCTAAATCTCTTCTTTTTTTCTACATGAATCATATGAGATTTTTGTCAAAATTTGTGTAAGTTCAAGTATCAATAGTGTTCCCTCTCATCTACTAGTCTAGATAAGCATCCTTAAAAGGAAATAAGCTTAGACTGGTATGATCTTTTCCAAGGTCTTTGTAACCACTGCTTTCTTTTCTAAATGCTCATTTGTCATTTCTTTAATAATCCATTCTAGAATTTATTGGCTTGTTGTTTGTGAACTCTATTTGCTCCAATCCTTCACCCCTTTAAAAATCAGTACATTTCCTCTTCTCCAAAATTGTGATACCTCTTCTATTCATGATCCTTCTTCCCCCTATGTATCAGAACCATGGTAGTCATGAAGCTTTGTCTTCCTTGACTTAATACATTCTTTTGCCAATTTCTTGGTCTTTTCATTCCATTGCCCTCAAATCTAGAGCAGTAGTCTACAAAGGTTTTTGATCAATTGCCTCCCCCAGTAAAAAAAATGGTTGAACATTCTACCTATATATATATATATATATATATATATACACACACATATATATGTGTGTGTGTGCTTATTTGTAAATTATGTACATGTATTAGTATGCCAATAATTATATGTAAAGCATATGCAAATTGACATTAAAAATGAAATAATATTTGATCCTAAAATTATATAATATTACATATCCTCTAGGTTTATTGTGAGGATCAGTCATTGTAAATTATTTAGCATGTGAATAAGTTATGGTATATGAACGTTATATGAATGTTATTATTGTTCTATAAGAAATTATCAGCAGATGATTTCAGAGAGACCTAGAGAGACTTACATGAACTGATGCTGAGTGAAATGAGCAGAACCAGGAAATCATCATACACAGCCGCAACAAGATTATACAATGAACAATTCTGATGGATGTGGCTCTTTTCAACAATGAGATATTCAGGCCAGTTCCAATGATCTTGTGATGATGACAGTCATCCATACCCAGAGAGAGGACTGTGGGAACTGAGTGTGGTTCACAATATAGCATTTTCACTCTTTTTGTTGTTGTTTGCTTGAATTTTTATTTTATTTCTCATTTTTTTCCTTTTTGATTTGATTTTTTTGTGCAGCAGGATAATTGTATAAATACGTATGCCTATATTGGATTTAATATATAATTTTATTATGTTTAACATATATTAGATTTCTTGTCATCTAGGGAAGGGGTTTGGGGAAAGGGGGGTGGAAATTGGAATACAAGGTCTTTCAAGGATCAATGTTGAAAAATTATCCTTACATATGTTTTGAAATTAAAAAAAAAAAACTTCAATAAAAAAAGTGTTTAGCACAGTGCCTGGCACATTGTTGTTTGTCTTTTATTTTTGAAGAAGACCAACCACATCAGAAGTAATTCCTTCTCTCATGATGAATTGGATTTAAGTGAGGCAGAATTTCAGTGAGGCACAAAGTCATGTCTTACTCTTTCAAAGTCTAGCAATAACACAAATTGATGGTTTGAGTTGCAATGGATGATCCTGGTGTCTGACCAAGGTCTAAGAACTCCATGGCTCCTGTTTCAGTTGCCTTCATGGCTGTGGGTACAAATTGTTGTCATCCACCCATTCCACTGGGAGAAGTCTTCACACTCTTGGGGTATACATTTTCCTAACTCACAGCTGGGTTTGTGGTCTGGGAGATAGTATGATATCAGTGTTAGCTAGTATCATTGTTGTTGTGATAGGAATCCACAGACATTTAGTGAGCAGCTGAGTGAAAAAGCTCTTCCATCTATTTTCCTAGTCTTCATGGTTTGCCCTGTTTTTGGTTCAATGCTGAAGCTGCCTCTCTTCTCATTCTCTCTGTAGCCATTCAAATTCTTCTCTGATTTTAGCAAGTGTTCACCTCCTCTCCACAATCTCCCAAGAAAGTGAGGCAGGTGACTTTGCACAGTCTTCCCTCACTCAAATCCAATTCACTGCCATGAATGTCGTGGCATCCCCTCCCCCTGTCATGGTCATCTTCAAAAATGAAGATAAAACAACAACAAGGAAAGTGATAGGGTCAGATTTGAGTTTTAGGAAAAACTATTCTGGTAGCTGTGTAGAAGCTGGATTGGAAAAGGGAGAGACTTAAGTGGGACCAACCAGGAAAGGATTGCCATATCCTGGAAGTGATGAAAGCCAGAAATAGATGGTAGCAGTTTGAGAAGAAAGAAGGTGATGGATATAAGAGATTTATTGAGAAGAATGGCAAAGTCTAACAACCCATTTGTTATTGGGACAGTAAAGATTCAAGATTGACACTGAAGCTATGAACCTGGTGATTGAAAGGATGACAGAGCCCTTGAAAGTAAGAGGGAAATTCAGCAGATGGAGGGATACCTACATATATATATATATGCTTATATATATATATACTCATATATACATATGCATTTACACATACATCTACATCTAAAACAATATTAATGGCTGACATATAATTTAGACTTCTCTCTTAATTGAATCTTTTAAAAATTTGACTTTATTTGAAATCAATAATTACTATCCCTACTTTTTTACGAACTAATATATTTTACTCCTGATCATTGTTAATGTGATTATGTATATCTTGTTTCCTTCATTTGGTATTGCTTAACCTCCCTGCCATAGCACCATACACTTTTCCTGGATCCCTTCCTTATCTTCTCCATATACACACCATTTCCTTTCCTCTTTATCCCTTTCCATTAATCTATACATCTTATCTCATTCTTATACTTCATTCCTATAGCATTACTGTTTTTACCTACATGGTTTTGCTTTTTAGAACCACATCATATTCAGCTCTACCCCAATCTTTCTTTTGAACTACCCAATTACTAATAGCAATCTTGAACATATGGTTTACATCTCCATGTATTGAGTCCCTAGAAATTAGTCTTTGATATTGATTCTTATATTTTAAATTTTCTATTGAGTTTAGGTTTGAAACAAAATTCTGGAAATCTAAGAATTTATTGAATATCCATTATTTTTCATTCTTATGTTTAATTTTGTGGGATATAATATTTTTGGCTGAAACCTAATTCTTTTGATTGTTGATATATAGTATTCCAGATATTTGGTCTTTTATTGTAGCCACTGATAGATCTTATGTGATTCTAGTTGTAGCTCCAGCATATTTGAATTGATTTTGTTGTTGTTGCTTGTAAAATTTTACCTTTGATTTGGAGATTTTGAAATTTGGCAATGATGTTCCTGTACATTTTCCTTATAGGATCTCTTTAAGGAGGCGATCAGTAGTTTTTTCTATTTTTACTTTCCTTTTTTGTTCTATCACTTCAGAATAATTTTCTCTAATTATTTCTTATATTATTATGTCAAGGCCCTTTTTGATGATAAATTTCAGGTAGATCAATTATTCTTATGTTTTCTGTTCTTGATCATTGTTTTTTTTAGGAGATGTCTTAGAATCTCTTTTTTTCCATTTTTCATATTTTGTTTTATTATTTCTTGGTCTCATAACGTCACTTGCTTTCCCTTGCCCAATTCTATTTTTCAAAGAGTCATTTTCTTCTTTAAGACTCTGGAATCTTTTTCTAGTTGCTTGACTTTCTTTTCATAATCTTGTTTTTCTTGGATTGTTCTTTTTTGTTGTGTTGTTTTTAGTTTTTCCTCAGTCTATCTCACTTGATTCTGAAAGTCTTTTTTTTAAATTTTTATATAAATTCTTTTGAGCAAGTAACCATTTAGCATTACTCTTTGAGGTAGGAGAGCTTTTTAATTTCAATATCCACCTGTATTTTCCCTATTCTCATAGTAACTCTCTATTTTTGCTCACTCTATTTTTTTTCATTTTTCTCACTTACTTTAATCTCTTGTGTTTTTTTTCCACTTTTGATTGGTTTCTTCTTTCACAGCTGTGACTAATATGTAAATATGTTTTACATGATAACACATGTATAAACTATATCAAACTGCCTATTACCTTCCAAACTGGAGAGTGGAGGGAGTCAGAAAAATTTGGGACTCAAAATATTATAAAAATCAATGCTAAAATTTTTCTTGACATGTAATTGGGGGGAAAATCAAATACTAATTTTTAAAAAGTGTCTTGCTAGACTAATTCCAACAGACATGATTAAGAAAGCTATCTGCATCCAGAGAGAGGATTATGGGGACTGAATGTGGATCACAATCTAGTATTTTCATCTTTGTTGTTGTTGTTGTTTGTTTTTTTCTTTCTCATATTTTCCTTTTTGATCTGATTTTTATTATGCAGCATGATAAATATGGAAATATGTTTAGAAGAAATGCACATATTTAACCTATATTGGATTATTTGCCATCTAGGGAAGGGGTAAAGGGAGAGGGTTTTGCAAAGGTTAATGCTGAAAATTATCTTTGCATATATTTTGAAAAATAAAAAGCTATTATTATTTTTTTAATGTCCTGCTATTTCTGTGATTATGATCCACATTAATCTTACCAGAAAATGCAGAAAAGTCAACACTAGTATTGACTTGGAAAACTAGATTTGTTTCAGTATTTTCCTTTGACTCATCTGCATTGTAGCAATGGAAGAGGTAAGAACCTCTAAGACATTGGAAGAAGCAATTGGGCATAGCCTCACAACTTGATTTTAAAAAATTATCAAATAACTTGTAACCACACTAGGCTAAAATGATCATTTCCCTGATCCTTCCCTACTCTTTGATCAGCTAAGAGACCTTTACCTTTTTAATAGCTATAGACTAGCTAGCTAATATGCAGATGTGTTTTCATTAGAGACCTTAAACAATTAGGGAAAGTCTATCTCAAAGTCTATCTCATTGTGACCAAGTCACTCTATTTTTTTAATAAGAGTTTGTCAAGGCAATTCCAGTAGACGTGATGGAAAGTGCCAACCAAATTCAGGCTAAATGTGGATCAAAACAGTATCTCCATTTTTTGTTATTATTGTTGCTGTTTCCTTTTCTTTCTCATTTTTTCCCTTTTGATCTTATTTTTTCTTGTGCAATATAATGAATATGGAAATATATTAAGAAGAATTGCATATGTTTAATATATATTGGATTACTTAATATCTTGGAGAGGAGGGAGAAAGGGAGAAAAATTTGAAACACAAGCTTTTGTAAAATGATTGTACATGTATAACCTACGTCAGATTCCTTGCTGTCTTGGGGAGGGGGAGGTAAAGGAGGGAGGGACAAAAAATTTGGAACTCAGAATCTTACAAAAAGGAACACTGAAACTATCTTTACAGGAAAAAAAATAAAATACTATTAAGTATTTTAAAAAAAAAAAAGCTTGTTAGTTATAATCACCTCTATTCCAGGGGAGGGAGGATGTTGCCTTTGTCTTCACTTCAGTTCTCCCCACTGACCTTGAAACCCAGAACCAAGAACTCCATCTTGCTGTAAGTACCCACAGCCAGCATTGCTTCTCCCTACTACATCTGCACTCAAAAGGTATATGTTGGTTCCTTCTCGCCCAGGTCTCTATCTCAGCAGCTTAATTGGGCCTGGTGTTTCCCTCAATCTTCCCAGACTCACTCCTGGGATCCTCCACACTGGGAAATGAAGGTTCCTGTGATTGGGGCTGAGACTACCTCTGAACCCAGCTGAACCCCAGGACTCCCTGCTGGCTGTTTCAGTGGCGTTAGCCTGGAGTTATTTATACTCTACACTAGCCAAAACTTAGTTCTGGGGTCTTTCTTCAGATCTTCTCCAAAGGTCCCAGGAGGAACTCTCTTCTGCTCCAAGCTTTATTTGTTTTTCCACTAGCCTATAGTTGCCTTGAGACACAATTTTGTTTTGTTTGTGGAGAGAAATCTGTAAAGCTTGAACTTTTCTGATTTATTCTGCCATCTTCCCAGAATCCTCCCCACTTTCTTTTCTTTTTAAGTCTATAGTAAGTTCATCTTCTAGTTTCCAAAACCACTTAGCTATGATTCTTTCTGACTTTCCTTCTTTGAAATTTTAAAAAGATGCCTCACTGACTACCCTATCCCTACCTGCCCTCTTTAACCCACCTCAAATTGGGAAATTAAGAAAAAAAGTTCTTGCAACAAATATGCACAGTCAAGTAAAACAAATTCTGACATTAGCTATGTCTGAAAATATACTTCTTACTCTGCATCTTGAATGCATCACCTAGCTGTCCATGATAACCAGTGGTTATCATGCTTTATTATCAGCCCTCTAGCACTGTAGTCCATTGCATTGAACAGGGTTTTCAAGTCTTTAAAGTTTGTTTTTGTTATAATGTTGTTGTTACTGTATAAAGTGTTCTTCTGGTTGTAAAATGATCCAACCATTCTGGAGAACAATTTGGAACTATGCCCAAAAGACTATAAAACTGTACATACCCTTTGACCCAGCAGTGCCATTACTGTGTCTGTAACCCAAGAAAATCACAAAGGAAAAAGGACCCACATGTGCAAAAATGTTTGCAACAGCTCTTTTTATGGTAGCAAAGAATTGGAAAATGAGTAGATGCTCATCAATTGGGGAATGGCAGAATAAGTTGTAATATATGAAGATAATGCAATATTATTGTTCTATGAAAATGTTGAACAAGTTGATTTTAGAAAGGCCTGGAAAGATTTACATGAACTGATGCCGATTAAACAAGTATAACCAGGAGAACTTTATACACAATAACAAGCTTTTGTAAAATGATTGTACATGTATAACCTACGTCAGATTGCTTGCTGTCTTGGGGAGGGGGAGGGAAAGGAGGGAGGGACAAAAAATTTGGACCTCAGAATCTTACAAAAAGGAACATTGAAACTATCTTTACAGGAAAAAAAATAAAATACTAGTAAGTATTAAAAAAAAAAAGCTTGTTAGTTATAATCACCTCTATTCCAGGGGAGAATGTGTGATGATCAACTATGAAAGGCTTGGGTCTTCTCAGTGGTTCAGTCATCCAAAGCAATTCCAATAGACAGAAAATGCCATCTCCATTCAGAAAAAGAACTATGGAAAGTGAATGTAAGTCAACATACTCTATGTTCACTTCTTTTTTTGTTTTTTTTTTCTCTCCCATGGTTTTTTTCCCTCTTGCTCTGATTTTACTCTTCCAACATGATTCATAAAGCAATATTCACTAAAATAAATAAATTTTTAAAAAAATAAAATGTTCTCCTGGTTCCGCTCACTTCATTTTGAACATTTAGGTCAACATCATATAAGTCTTCTCAGGTTTCTATGAAACCATCTGTATCATTATTTCTTATAGCACAATAATATTCCATTAAATCCACATGCTATAATTTGTTCAGCCATTCCTTAGTTGATGAACATCTCCTTAATTTCTGGTTCTTTTCTACACAAAAAGAGTTTCTATATATGATGTTGGGTACATAAATCCTTTTCCCCTTTCTTTGATCTTGGAGTATAGATCTAGTACAATACCACTAGGTCAAATGGGTACATAGTTTAGTGACTTTGGGGGTGTTTTTTGCTTTTCATAATGATTGGATCAATTCAGAGTTCCACCAATACTGTCTTAATATGTTTTAATAAGCCTGTTCTACTGCCCCTCCAATAATCATTTTTCTATTTTGTTATATTTATTCATCTTTTGGATGTGAAAATCACCACAATTTGTTTAGCTCATCTAAGAATTCTCCATATCAATGAAAACACAGCTCTAGGTCCTATCCCTATCCCTAGTTAATGAATATCTCCTTTGTTTCCAGTTTCTTACTGCCAAAAAAAAGTGCTACAGTGAATATTTTACTCTTTATGGAATTTTTTTTCTTCTATCTTTGAACTCCTTGGCAATTATGCCTAGCAATGAGATCTTTGGATCAAAAGGTATGGACATTTTAATTATTTTTTCAAAATATAATTTTAAATTGCTTTCCAGGTTATTTAAACCAACATCATAACTCCACCAATAGTGTACCTCTCTTCCCGAAGGGATGTCTGTGACTTTTTCTAAAGTATTACAGAAGTTTCACTGCCAGAGACTTACTTGAACCTATTCAATCCAGCAGGTTTTTGTACACATTCCCTAACTTTTAAAAAGAAAAAATTTAAAATATGCCCCAAATGACATTTGGGAATAAGTGATGCAACATGATTTTTATGGAAATGTTTTGCATGAAATGTACCTTCTTACTGGGGGCTGGAGTTGGAGATAAGGAAAGGAATCTAGAACTAAAGGTTTTAAAAACAAATGTAAAAAATGTTTTAAATGTAACTGGGGAAAAATAAAAATATCATTTTTTTTAAAGAGAGAGTAAGTAATGGTCTAAATGTTCCAGTCATTCCAAGTTACCAAGTTGTCTGGCAACAGAGCCAGTTCTGACATGGCCCAGCTCAGATCTCTTGGGGCTGCATAATGTCTTCAAACTCCTCAGAGATAACATTGTGTTTTTGGTTATAAACAGATGTGACCATGGATCCCTGGGGTATAGGGAGGAGGAACGGGAAGGTATTGCTTTTCTGAAAACCCTTTGGTTATCTGAATCTGCCATGAAATTTGGCAATAGTTCAAGTCTGAGTTTTGAAGGTCCCAGATATTTTATGTATATTCCCTGGGGAGAAATAGAGATAGTCTCTTCTTTTTTCAGGTGAACAAACTGAAGCATGGAAAGAGATGTTCACCTTCAAAGATCACACATTGAAATTTGGGCCAGGAATCTCGTATCTTCTTAATGTAGGCATTCCCTATATTTCTGATCCCAGCTCTCTTCTCATCTTATGGCATATTGGCTAGAGTGCCGAGCCAGGAAGCTAATGGTTCAAAAGCTATTCTTGACATTTCCTAATTGTGTGATCTTGAATACATCATTCTACTTTTCTGAACCTCAGGTTCTTCATCTACAAAATGGAGATAATAATATCTGTAGTTTTCAGCTTATATAGAATAGTATTCATAAGGTACTTTATATGCTTCTTCATAGCTTACAATACTATATAAATATCATTTATTACTTTATTATTACTGGATGACAGAACCAAGATTCAAAATCATCTAAATGATCAAAGACTCAATAAGCATTTATTAAGCACCATCTTTGTGCCAGACACTGTGCTAAGAAAAATTTAAAACAGTTCCTCTATTGGAGGAGACAAGATGCACAAATATCAACATTCTAAGGTTGTGCCGGTAAATGTTTAACAACTGACTCCCCCCACCCAAATAGGCATATTTTGAAGTTTAATCTATATTAACTTTTCCCTTAAGTTTCTTAATTCTAAACAAAACAATAAATGAATTCTCCTTTTGCTATTTCCAAGGTGGAAATAGAAACACTGAAAATTTAATAATAGGCTTAGTGAGTGGTTTTGAACTGATTTCAGGACACTCCTATAGCATGTGTGTGTGTTTATGCATGCATATGTGTGTACAACATATACATAAATATGTATGTATATGTATGTATACATACATATGTAGGCACTGGGGATACTTGACCCAATTCCTAACATGCAGTGGGTAATCAAGTTCAGTTAGTAATCAAGCATTTATCAAGTGCCTACTACATACGAGGCATTGTCCTAAGCCCTAGAGATACAAAGAAAAATAAAAGACAGTCCAAACTTTCAAGAAGCTCACAGTCAATAGGGGAGGCAAGATGCAAACAACTACATTTAAACAAACTATAGACGAGAGAGGTTGGAAATAATCTCAGAGGGAAGACATTAAGACTAAGGAAGACTTAGATTAGTCAGTTCAGAAGATCAGGCAGAAATATTTGTAACTTTTTTTCTTATATCTTCACAGTAAATATCACTTTGTAAAAATTTAAATTAATACTAATTGGTTCAATTAAATTGAGGTTAACCACTGGTGTTTAGATGAGGTGGGGAAAACACAAAAATGGGGATTTAAGCCAATATCCCTTCGAGGATAGTTTCTGGACCCTGATGGGGAGGTAGAATAGCCTTTGCTCTTAGAGAGTGAGTTTGTAATATAGCTACAGATTGCTTAATCTGTTTTAATTAAATATTTTTTTCTTTTCATTTGTCATTTTTATTGATCTGGCATAGTATAGTGTTGATGAGGGCTGTTGTTGGGTTTTTTTTTTTTAATGGATAATAGCCTAAACAATATTCTAATCTGGGTAGCCATAAAAGGGACACTATATAAAAGGGAGAAAACCCTTTAAATAATTAGAGTAGTATATAATTAAATAGACTACTTCAGGGACTAGTAGCTTGCTTTTCACTAGACAGTTTTACTAGAAAGTTAGATGATCTGCTGAAGTATTCTATTCAATCCTGGAAGCCATATTTAGGAGGGACATTGGTACACCATGGAAACTAAAAGGGTGAGAGATCATCAAATGCATGTTATTTGTCCTTTTCCAAGTAGAAAGAAAGCAATATCCCAAACTATTGGATAGTCTCAAATTGTATGGCAATACAATTTTTTTGTTCTTATTTGTTCTTTTTTTTCTGTTCTTATTCTTAGACTAGTGAGCTTTGTTAGGGAAAAAAAATCAAAAAATGGTATTGATCTCATTTATTACAAATTTTTGGTATTCAGCCATTCTACCCTACCACCATCAATTCCCTATCTTATTCCCCATAGTCACTGCTCTGAACTTTTCTTCCCTTTTAAAACTCTCAGGTATATTCACATCTACTTCCTAGCATATGAGTACAGTGTCTACTTTGTGGACAAAATACAGGCCCATTAAGCAGAGATTTCTTACTTCCATCCCTCCTCTACTCACTTTTTTCTATTATTATTATCCACTTCCTTTGGTTAAGAAGAGGAATATCATTTCTAATAATCATAAAATAATCATTTTCTTTGTAATTTTGATCCTATTCTTTCCTACCCAGAAGTAGCTTGTGGTACAGTAGATAGCGTGCTGAGATAGAGTCAAGAAGACAGTTTGAATTCAGATTCAGATGCTTACTTGTTAATCTCTGTCTCAGTTTCCCCTCCCCTCCATGAAGATAATAATAGCACCCACCTTACTAAGTTGTATCAAGTGAGATATTTGTAAAAGCACTTAGCACAGTGTGTAGTACATAGTAGTGCTTTATAAATGCTTATTTCCTCTCTTAAACTCCAAAACTTATGGTCCAGGATCTTGCTCCACTGTCATCCCCCTATCTGATGAATTCTCACTACGTGTTCCTTCCCATCCAACTATAAAAGGCTCAAGTATCAACCTTTTTTTTTTTTTAAGTTTTCTTTGAAACTGGAAACTGAATGCATGCCCATCAGTTAGAGAATGGCTGAATAAGTTATGGTATGTGAATGCTATATCAGCAGGATGATTTCAAAGAGGCCTGGAGAGACTTACATGAACTGATGCTGAGTGAAATGAGCAGAACCAGGAGAACCCTGCACATAGCAACAAGAAGATTATGCAATGATCATTTGTGATAGATGTGACTCTCTTCAATAATGAAATGATTCAGGCCAGTTCCAATGGTCTCGTGATGAAGAGAGCCATTTGCACCGTGAGAACTGAGTATGGATTACAACTTAGTATTTTCATTCTTTTTGTTGTTGTTTGCTTGCATTTTGTTTCTTTCCCTTTTTTCCTTTTTGATCTGATTTTTCTTGTGCAATATGATATTTGTGGAAATATGTATAGAAGAATTGCACATATTTAACATATATTGGATTACTTGCTGTCTAGGGGAAGGGGTAGGGAAAGGTAAGAAAAAATTTGTAACCCAAGGTTTTACAAGGGTGAATACTAAAAATTATCCATGTATATATTTTGAAAATAAAAAGTTTTAATTTTTAAAAAGTTCACTTTGATCATTTTACTCCTACCATGTATTACTGTCTTGTCTTTCCGCCCCTATACATTAGATTGTTCCCCCTGAGGCAAATGGGGTTAAGTGACTTGCCCAGGGTCACACAGCTAGGAAGTTTTCCAAGTGTCTGAGGTCAGATTTGAACTTAAGTCCTCCTAACTTTAGGACGGTGCTCAATCCACTACGCCACCTAGCTGCTCCCACATTAAATTTCTTTTAAAAGTTTACATATGATACTTCCACTTCATGACTGCCCTTATTAACCCTTAGCAATCTGGCATTTGCCCCTTACACGCTACTAAAACTTTTCTTTTCAAGGTCATGGATCTGGATCAATCAATTAATCCATAAGTACTTTTTTTCCTACTGGATGTTCCTTGGCTTCAAAGAGAGCTCCTGGTACTTTTCCTACCTCTTTACTCAAGGTCTCCTTTTATTCCATTAGACAAGAAGTGTGTACATTATGTGCCAAGTACTGTGCTAAGTCCTGGAGATAGAAAAACAAAAATAAAACTGTTCCTGTCCTCAAGGAGTTTACATTTGAGATTTAACATGTACATAGAAAATTAGGTAAAAAATAAATATAAAGTAATTGGGGAGGGAGATATAGAGAAGAAAGGAAAAGACAGAGAGAGACAAACTGGCAAAGAGACAGAGCTGAGAGTGGGAGGGTAATTGCGAGGGAAAGAAAAAGAAGGAAAAGGAGAGGGAGAGAGAAAGACAGAGACAGAGAGGGGCAGCTAGGTGGCGCAGTGGATAGAGCACCAGCCCTGAAGTCAGGAGGAACTGAGTTCAATTCTGGTCTCAGACTCTTCCTAGCTGTGAGACCCTGGGCAAGTCACTTAACCTCAACTGCCAAAGCAAAAAAAAAAAAAAAAAAAAAGACAGAGACAGAGAGACAAAGACAGTGAGATAGAGACAGAGATAGAGGGGTGGAAAAAAGAGGGGAAAGAAGGAGGAGGAGAGAGGATGAATAAGAAGTGAGAGGGGAAGAGACAGGAGAGAGAAAGAAACAGAGATGGAGAGAAACAGAAAGAGACAAAGACAGAGAGGGAGAGAAAGGAGATAAAAAGAGAGAATGTGGGAGGAGAAGGAAAGAGAGGGAGAGAGGGTCAGGGGGAAGAGACAGAGACGGACACACACACACAGAAAGAGACATATGGACAGAGAGACAGAGACAGAGATAGAGACTTAAAGACAGAGAGAGACAGATAGAGAGACAGAGAAAAAGAGGCACGGGGG
>JAJPUD010001335.1:389199-453660 GCA_023553655.1 Myrmecobius fasciatus
GAGCTCTTATATGAGGTAGTGGTACTTGAGCTGAGTGTCAAAGAGAGCCATCCTCCAGGAGGCAGAGATGAGGGGAAAAAGTCTGTCTTTCTGGCATGGGACACAGCCTGTGTAAATAAAGGCATTGTCTCTTCATTTTCTTCCTGACCACTTAATCTGGGGAACACCCAAGGGGAAGTCCTTGGCCCTCTTCCCTTCTCTCTCTGCTTTTCCTTTTCCTATTCCCAGAGCTTCAACTGCCACCTCTATGCAAATGACCCCCAAGCCTGCCTGATCTCCTTGGGAGCCCTACTACTGCGCTACCAGGCGTGAATGTCCCACTGGCACCACAAACCCTGTATGGCTCAAACAAAGCTCATTATTTCCCCACTCCAACTGCTCTTCCCTCTGACTCCTCCACCTTCCTTTACCTGTTCACCCATGTTTAAAATTGCGTGGTCATCTTTGACCCTTCCCTTGCCTTTACCTTTCCTATCTAATCAGTTAAGTCTTGTGGATCCCACCTCCACATCATGTTTTATTTCTGAGTGATACTCATCAATTCAATTGAATTCTTTCCCCCTTCTCCTCTATGTGATGAAATGATAGCCCGACAGGGCTGACCACATTCTCTGGCAGTTCAGTTAAGGGCCATGCACTTGGCTGGGATGACACAGCAACTTCTGATTGGTTCTTATGACTCCAGGTAGTTGTGTCAAAGGTAATTAGCAGCTGAGTCAGGAATATACTCAGTTGTCCATAAGACATGTGGAAAGGACTCTGCCCTTTTTGAGGCCTTCCATTTAGGACTCTACCAACCTGTTCTTTCCCTTGGAATAGCAGCCAAGAGGAGGACTTTTCTCTCCCTGTCTCTACCCAGCAGGAATGGCATCTTACTTTAGAAAAGCCCAGGGGAATGACGACCAGTCTGTGCTAGCCCAAGCAGATCTGAGATGAGACCCCAAGTCCCTGGCGCTATTTTCCCTGACAAAGGTCAGTGATCAGCAACCTCAGGAAATTGGC
The DNA here is from genome assembly GCA_023553655.1 of Myrmecobius fasciatus. Taxonomy (NCBI): domain Eukaryota; kingdom Metazoa; phylum Chordata; class Mammalia; order Dasyuromorphia; family Myrmecobiidae; genus Myrmecobius; species Myrmecobius fasciatus. The sequence goes on from JAJPUD010001335.1 coordinate 390,202, forward strand.
ATTTCCATTCTTGGTGACTCTACCAAAACCTGAGAGTTCCTGAGGTGGGTGCTAGCTGCTCTGGGAGACTTCCACAACAGCAGTTTCTTAGAAAACATGAACACCATCCATTCTGCAGCAGGACTGAGGAAAGCTATATCTTGGCCAGAGATCTGCCCCTTGTGAATGCAAGTCTGATGTAAAAAGTGAAGCAGCTATTTATTCTACAGTCCCACAATGCTGTCTTTATCCTTTGAGGGAAATATGAAAGCAATAGGTCATGTGAGATTTGTGTCTGTGTTAATGCCCAGCTGTGTTTTGTGTCTTGAGCAGTTCCTGTGGTAGAGGTAGCATGCTTGATAACCACTGATTACTTTTTTGTGGGTGATTTCTATCACCCACAATACCACAAGATGGTAGACATGAAGGATACCTAAGCCTTATTTTAGAGATTTCCCTGGAGCTTTACTCTGGAATGGAGCTATATTGAGCCAAAAAGAGGAGGAAGCTCAGATGCTCAAACCTTCTTTGCATCCCATTTCTGATGAATCTGAGAATCTGTGATCCTGGAGCCTTTTCCCTTGGAGTGGTGAGGTGAGGGAGGGGAAAGAAGGGGGAAGTCCTGCTCCTATTCCATCAACCTGAAACAAGTCCCCTTTACTCTCTATTTTGACAGCTACAATAGTCTTCTATCACGACTTCCAGCTTCCAGTCTCAGCCTCCTCTAATTCATCCTTCACAAACTTATTTTCTTTATGGGTGAATGTTACTATTCTGATCAAAAACCTTCACTGGTTCCTTATTGCTTCTCTTAAAGTTCCAATTCCTTCACAGCACATTTTAGCTCCATTACAATTAGCCATCACCCACCTTTCTTAAGTAGAACAAGGGATAGAATGGGAAAAGGAAAAGAGAAAGAGAAGGAGGGTAGGATTGTGTGTCAATTTGTGTTTCAAGTTTCTCAATTTCTTTAATTAAAGCTTTTTATTTGTAAAACATATGCATGGACAATTTTTCAACATTGCAACATTGCAAAGCCTTCTGTTCCAAATTTCTCTCCCCTTCTCCCCAGGTAGTCCAATACATGTTAACTATGTTAACATATATGACAAATCCAATATATGCATACATATTTATACAGTTATCTTGCTGTACTAGAAAGAAAAAAAAATCTGAGAAGGGAAACACAATGCAAGCAAACATCAAGCGAGAGCATGAAAATGTTATGTTGTGGTCCACATTTCACATCCCTCTCTCTGGGTGTATATGGCTTTCTTCACTGAACAATTGGAACTGGTTTGAAACATCTCATTGTTGAAGAGAACCATGTCCATCAAAATTGATCATCGTATAGTCTTGTTGCCGTGTATAATGATCTCCTGGTTCTGCTGATTTCACTCAGCATCAGTTCATGCAAGTCTCTCCAGGCCTCTCTGAAATTGTCCTGCTGGTCGTTTCTTACAGAGCAATAATATTCCATAACATTCATATACCATAATTTATTCAGCCATTCTCCAATTGAAGGGCATCTATTCAATTTCCAGTTTCTAGCCACTACAAAAAGGGCTGCCACAAACATTCTTGCACATGTGGGCCCTTTCCTTCCTTTACGATTTCTTTGGGATATAGGCCCAGTAGTTTCTCAATGTTTTGCACACAGTAGGCACTTAAAAAGGGTTGAGCTGACTGGAGAAGCCCAGATTGGGAGAGGAGGGGCGCTGGAAAGAGGCGGGCCCAAGACAGTTTAAGCCCCGCCCTATTCTTCCCGCGGGGAGGGCCCGAGCCGTTGCTTAATCTTCTCCCCCGGCCAAGCCTGCGCTGGATGCAGGCAGTTCTCGCGAGGTTTCGTGATGTCATCCTTGTGCGACGGCGGTGGGAGCGACGCCTCCTTCTCTTTGGCCTGCGCGGTGCTGTCTCACCGGTGAGCCGGCGGTGAGAAGGAACTACAGGCAGGCCCGGCCCGGCCGAGCTAAAACCCGTCCTGTCCCGCCGTCTGCCATGGAGTACCTTATCGGCATCCAGGGGCCCGACTACATCTTGGTGGCCTCGGACCGCGTGGCCGCCAGCAACATCGTCCAGATGAAGGACGGTGAGTGAGGCCGCGCCCAGCCCGGCCGGAGGGGACGAGGCTGGAGGGAAAGTCCCCAGGCGCTCTCCCGCGGCAATGCTCCCCGGGGCGCGGGCCCTGCCGTCCTTTCCCCATTTGGCGTTTAGGCCGGAGAATGGATGCTGTTGGTGAGGCTGAATCCCCGGCGACTTTCGCTCTGGTCCCTTCCCCCTGTACACTTCCTGGGGCATGCAGCGATGGGCCCGTGGAAAATCCCTCTGAGTTTGAAGTCAGAAGACTTGGATTCAAAACCTGGCCCCGATAACTTCAGTGTCCTTTTCCTTCTGGGTTTCCTTGTCTGTGAAGCTCTTTGTGACTGGATCTTGGGAAGGGTGATGAATCTAATAGTTTTACTATTATTAATAAAATAAAAACACGTTTTAGGGGCTTTTTCTTCCCTGGCCTGTGCAATACTCTCAATTTTATATTTGAAGAATAAGGATCAGAAAATGGAAAAATGACCCCCCCCTCCCCTCCCAATCACAGTGGTCTTGTGTGAAAGTACAGGCTTTGGAACCTAGATTTCCTGGCATCCGGCCCCAAAATTCTTTGCAGTCAGCTAGTATTTATTAGTTGCTATTATTACACATATTTTTACATGTGTTATTTACAAGCACTGTGCTGAGCTATGGGAATGCAAAAGGGACAATTCTTCCTTCCCCTCTTCTCCATCACCCTATCATCTCTTTAAAGACAGCTAAGGATAGGGATTGGGGCAGGACCTATGATTTCAGTGGTATAGGAACTCTTAGGTGAACAAACCTCTTCTTCCAGTGAGGAGGACACCTTTTTTGCAATTTGCCTATAGCTCCAAGAGCACTCAGGCACTATGTGTGGAAGATAGGATTTGAACACCAGATTTCTTGGGTCCAAGTCTCACTGTCCACAATAGTCTCTCTTGATAGATTTGCTCTAATTACTTGTTTTTGAGTTCACATAAGGTGGTCATAGTAGTGTAACTTAAATTGTAATGACCCTGTTAAAGAAAGTAATGGCAAGATTTTCATATTTGTTTCACTTTGGCCTTTAAATAATGAAGTGAAAGGGCTACTTCCAGACCAAAAAATTTTTAAGTGACTAATTATAGATACGTTATCATTTAAAGAATGACTTGGTAGTGCTGCTAATTTTAAATGGCAAAAGGTGCTGCAAATTAGAAGAATAGGTTTAAGAGCTAGAACGAATCTAAGGGAGTTACTTTCATTCCTTTTTAACACAGAAAGAAACTAAAGGAAGTGAAGGACCTACTCCAGACAATGCTGCTGGTAACTGGCAAGGCTGAGATTTGTTTGACTGCAGTTCCTCTTAACTCCAGATCCAACTTTTTTGTGAAGAATAAGTAAATGACTCTTCAGTTTCTTGAAGCCCTTAAGTCTGCTTGTCTTTTTTTCATCACACAGGAAGTTGGAAAAAGATCTCTAGGGCTTTTTAGGAACATGTTATTGTTTAATAAAATGGAGCTTTGAAAGTGGTATATTAATGGATATTTTCTCAAGGTATCTGTAAAATGATGAAAATGAAAATGCTCCCTAATTTGGGGGACTTTTCTCTTGGAGAGTATATTCCTCTCTGTCCCCCAGAGATATCACTGTCTTAAATCTTTGTACTGTAGAAATTAAGTCCTTTGTGTCAAACACATGGTTTGAGAATGAAATAAGATATAGTTAGGGTCATAGATTTAGAGCTAGATTGGATCTCAGAGGCCAGCCATCTAATCCAACTCCTTCCATTTTATAGGTGAAACTGAGACCTGGAAGTATTAAATAGCCTGCATGAAATTCCTGTATTTTTTTTTTTAACCTTAGAACAATTCTCCCTTTTTGAGAAAAATTACATTCTTAGACTGGACCCAAAACTTCAGAAGAGATCATATGCACATTATCCACCAGTATTTTGCACACAACTGGTACTCAGTATCATAATTGTGATAACTAAAAGGGAATAGTAAGAAATAATACCTCACATTAATGTCACATTTTATTTTTTCCACTATCCTTTCACCCAAGAAAAGACAAAAAAGGAGGAAGCCCAGAGTAGTTCACCTGCTTCTCTCCCCCTCCCACCTTGAGTTCCATTCTGAGCTTTACCTTTTAAGAGGGATGCTGACATTGAAGTGCATCAGAGGAAACAGACCAGAATAGTGATCAGTGTGAAAGCTAGGTAATCTGAGGAACTGGGGATGAAAGAAACTGAAAAAAGGAAAGTTTGGGGATGATATGACATGTCTTCAAAAATCAAAAGTCTTGTGTATGTTAAAAATAATTTATTATTTTTTTATGTGGGGGTGTGATGTAACTTCAGAAAGCAGAAGTAGAATTAATGGTTGGAAGTTATAGGAAAGTTTGTTTGGGGGCTCAGTAAAATGAAGCATTTTTTAATACTAATTTCTCCAAAATAGAATAAGCTGCCTCGAAAGTAGTTACTTCTCTATCATTGGAAGTATTCAAGCAGAGGCTAACCAACTCTTGAGGATGTTTGAGATAGGATTCCTCTAGTGAGGAAGAGTTTGGAGTAAAAGATTCTTAATATCCCTTGATTCTGTAACTCAGAAAGGAAGCCTTATTCCTTTTTTGTTGAAATCATAGTAAGGAATCAGGTGGAGGTCAATAGATGTTATAATCGGAGAACATGTGTGGAGACAAGAATGGTTACAAAAATCTTTGTACAAGTTAACCAACTAGCAATTTTCATCCTTTAATGAAGCAGACTTCAATTTCAATGAATTGATGGAATATTTACTTGAGGGGAAAGCACTTTGTAAAAGGAAAATGTACTATGTTAATGTAAGTTATAACTTATCCCCTTCTTCTGTCTCAATAATGGTACTGATTGAGTACTAGCTATGTTTACTGGAGGAAAGATTTGGGGCTGAATCTTAAAGGATGTGTAGGGGAAAAAATCATATTTTATAGCCTTCCTCCATTTTTCCCTACTATTTTTCCAGTCCTAAATTTGTTAGAATGTATACTTTGAGGCCTTGCATGTTTTCCCAACTAGAATATTTTATATTGCTTTTTTGTCAAGTAAGCTAAAGTGCTGGAAAATGGAGCCTGGGGTTTGTTTTTCCTTGCTTGTTCAGTCAAGCTATTCCTTTGGGTGTCAGTATCACCTGCTGTATTGTCAGCATGTTTTCAGTGTATAAGTTCTTTATCATTTCCAAAAGATCACTGATTTCCTAAAGTGAAAGAAACCTAATTGCTTGTTCAAGGTCCTGTAGCATGCTTTTATTACCTTAACATATTATGTATACTATAATACTATTCTTTCATCTATTGACTAATCTGTCAATAGATGATCCCTCCCCCAGAGGCAATTGGGGTTAAGTGACTTGCCCAGGGTCACACAGCTAGGAAGTGTTAAGTGTCTTAGTCCAAATTTGAACTCAGGTCCTCCTGACTTCAAGGCTGGTGCTCTATCCACTGTACCACCTAGCTACCCCAGCTTTTTTTTTTTTTTTTTTTTTTAACGTTATAACCAAAAATGTTAAACTTGTTTGCAAGCTGACAGCCTCCTTCAGCCTATGTAACAAATATAATTAAGGTTTTCCTGTCTTTTCAGTCCATACCAATAAGACCTTAAGGCCACATATTCGTAATTTTGCATTTACGTGTTGCATCTTGTGTTTCCCTCTAGCCCTACCTAGCTATATTAATGGCAGTTTCAACCCTCAAATTTTGAGAACTGTTTCAAACAGCAGCATTATGCTCTCTAAATCCTATTAAAGGATTGAGACATTTCAGCTTTCAAACATGAAACATGTCTTCCAGGGAAGATTATTCAGCAGTATTTGAAAAATTGAAAGTGAAAGTGAGAGTTGGATAGGGAGATTATGTTTTACTGAAGCCCCAGCTTCAATATGAGGAGTTATGTTCCTTAGGCATTAATGGCTGCATAAATGTTGATTTCTCTCTAATCTGAACAAGAATCTGGCATATCCAGATAAGATTTGAATATTTGAAATTTTTTTTTGGAGTAGTTCTATAATTAACATTAAGTTTCTCTTTTGTCTCTGCTACTAGTTAACAGTTTTATAGTGATTTTTATTTTCAGTTGATTTCCCTACAAATTTCCATCGGTAATTACTTTTTTACCTTTTTAAAGACCATTTTCTTTTGATGTGTTCTGACTTTAACTGTGGTAACATCATTCTCTCTATACCTTCAGATTCTGTCCCTTATCTCCTCAAAACTAAAACTTGATTTGGTGTCTTGAAAAAATTCTCAAGGCCTTGGTTATCATGAACTGAAGGATTGTTTTTACCCTTTTGGCCTGATTCCTACACTTCCCTTCAGTGATTGAGTCCTGAATATATAAAAGTATTTCTGATTAGATTTGGTGCAATCTGGAAATTCTGTATAATTTCCTGTGACAAATGATATTAATGAAGTGTGCTTATTCCTGATGGCAAGCCATGAGGGATGATAAGAGTGCTATTTGACATTGTAGAATATTGTCTATTTTTATAAATCTCTTTTTGCTTAGATAATCTTGCATTTATTATACTTGTACATGATTTGTGGTAATGACTTTATTTTCTGAACAGATCATGACAAGATGTTTAAGATGAGTGAAAAGATCTTACTTCTGTGTGTTGGAGAAGCTGGAGATACTGTACAGTTTGCTGAATACATTCAGAAAAATGTACAGCTCTACAAGATGCGCAATGGTAAGTAGTTCTCAGGGCAAGACGTCTGTGCCCTGACTTTTCCTATTCACAGAGTGAGGAAGTTGAGTCTTGGGTGGAGGTTAATGGTGAAGGTTGGACTGGTTCACTTGAATTTTTCATCAATACCTGATGTTTATAAGATTTGTAAGATATTGATAAAATTGCATAAGTTTATATTATCTTATTGCTGCTGCTGCTTCTTAATACTAAAGTGCTTGCTTGCTTGAATTAAAAATGGATTTTAAAAAACCAGCTATTAATAGAGACTTGAGAGACTTTAAAATGTTACACTTGGGTTGAAATTACTTAATATAATAACTGTTTATATTGATATATGCAGTGTTATGTTTCTGATTTTAATAAAAAGAACAGCGGACATCAAGAAGTACTGCCTCTTAACACAGCTAGTCTGTCTCTTACATCAAACTCTAGGAAACCAGACCTCATAGTCAGGGTATGAGTAACCAGTGACAAGATGAAACCCCTTTCAGGCCTAAAAAATGATATTAGATCCTGCAAACCCAACAAGGTGATATGAGGCCAGAATCTAACAGACTCCCTGACTTTCTGAGCCACAGGTTTGGTTAACTATATATATGAAGCTTAATGTGCTCAGATGAATTGAAGAATGTTCTGCTTTTTTTTGTTGTTGTTGTTTATTGCAGTGGTTGGCACAAACTAGGCATTTAATAAATGCTTGTTGAATTGTATAGGTGAACAGTATCTGCAACAATATTTTTTTTTTCCCTGTCCTAATTATAGGACATTTTTAGTCTAGTAGTTTCTATTTTTAAATTGTTAGAAAATTACTTTAAAATTTTTTGTGTGTATTTTAGCATTCTCCAACAGATGACTTTATGTTAAAATCTTGTTTTTTTCTTTTTGCTGAAGCAATTGGGGTTAAGTGACTTGCCCAGGGTCACCCAGCTAGGAAGTATTTTCTGATGCCAGATTTGAATGCAGGTCCTTCTGGCTTCAGGGCTGGTGCTCTATTGTGCCACCTAGCTTCGCCAATCTTTTTTTTTTTTTCCCTAAAAGTAACTCATTTCTACAGATGTCTCAATATCCCATTTTCCCTTGATTGATTCTTTCATACTTTTCAAATTGCCTCTTGAAATTTCTTGTTCATCTTGTGTTTATGTTTTTGTATCATTTCTTAAGTGAATGAAATTGTACAGTATAGAACATTATTACATTGGTGATTTTAAACTAGGTTGTGGATTTGATAATCTTACGGATCAATTCATATTATTTTTACTGTGGCTTCAGACTTCACTATTCTTCTCATTCCCACAAGGCAAGAAAGTCCATCTCCACCCCTACTCCTAGAAAAACAACTCAGAATCCACAATGCCCTCCCCACAGTGGATCAGTAACCTCATCTTGAAAACAAAAGACAATGTTTCTTTCGTATTTATCTGATCCTAATTTCTTTGTAGCAAGGACAGAAAAGTTGAGCTGGACGACAGTACAGTTAAATAGATTGGTAGCTAGTTAAATATATACCAAGACAATGTTTAATTATTACTCATTGTAAACATAGGAGGTCTGTATTTGAGTATTATAGCACTCTGTTCATGGCCTTTCTTCCTTCTTGTTCATCATTTTTATCAGCAATTTGGAAAAAGGTATAGACTTACTTTTCAAATTTATAGATAACATGAATATGGGAGAGAACAAATTGATTAACAAAAGAAAAATCCAAAATTTTTTCAAAAGACTGGAATAATGTATTCCTGTACTTAATAGGAATATATGTAAAATCTTATGTTTTAAATCTTAAAAAAAGGAAAGGGCCCCACATGTGCAAAAATGTTTGTGGCAGCCCTTTTTGTAATGGCTAGAAACTGGAAGCTGAATAGATGCCCATCAATTGGAGAATGGCTGAATAAATTATGGTATATGAATGTTATGAAATATTATTGTTCTATAACAAACAACCAGCAGGATGATTTCAGAGAGGCCTGGAGAGACTTGCATGGACTGATGCTGAGCGAAATGAGTAGAACCAGGATATCGTTATACACAGCAACAACTATACTATATGATGATCAATTCTGATGGATATGGCTCTCTGCAACAATGAAATATTTCAAACCAGTTCCAATTGTTCAGTGAAGAAATCCATATACACCCAAAGAGAGAGATGTGAAATGTGGACCTCAACATAACATTTCCATGCTCTCAATTGATGTTTGCTTGCATTGTGTTTCCTTTCTCAGATTTTTTTTTTTGTAGATAGGATTTTTCTTGCAAAGCAATGATAAGTGTGGAAATATATATACATAATATTCGATTTGTCAAGTATTTTAACATAATTAACATGGAATTCCTGCCATCTAGGGGAGGGGTGGGGACTAGAGGGGAAAAATTTGTAACAGAAAGTTTTGTAAGGGTTAATGTTGAAGAATTACCCATACATATGTTTTGCAAATAAAAATTTTTTAATAAAAAAAAAAAATCTTGTGTTTGAATTTTAAAAATTCAATTATAGAAGTAAAAAAATGTGGGGGAAAGGATTGGGATTTTAGTTGACTGACAATTCACTATAACTGGTATGACTCCTCAAAAAAAAAAATAGTCTTAGACTGTTTAATAAAAATAGAAAAGTATGCAGAAAAGGAAAGTACCATTCCCACAGTATACTATGTTCTGCTAAGACCTTAACAGGAATATTGTGTTTTATTATGTGTCCTGTTAGAATTTAAGCTAGTTATTTGGTGCAGTGCATAGAGCACCAGCTCTGAAGTCAGAAGAATCTTGAGTTCAAATCTGGCTTCAGATACTTAACACTTCCTAGCTATGTGACCCTGGGTAAGTCATTTAACCCCAGTTGCCTCAGCAAAAAATAAAATAAACTAACACCCATTTCATTTATGTATATAGAATAGCTAAAAGAATGTGATGAAGAGAGCACTTGAGATATGATAGGATTGCAGGGAAGATTATCTTTGTTGCAGGGCTGCTATATAGAGAAAGGATTAGATTTTTTGTTGTTTTATAGGAGAGAGTACAGAATATAGAAAGACCAGGTTTCAGAGAGGCAAATTGTAGTTACATGTAAGAATTGCATTTCTAATACAATTGTCCACTAATTACTACTTTATGATTATGAGAGTAGGTTCCTTATCACAGTGGATTTTTAGGATTAATAATCATCTGTCAGGGATGACATAGAGAAGATTCCTACTTGGAAGGTTAGACAAAATGACCATTAAAGTCCATTCATAACTTTTTAATATGTGGTTCTGTATTTTGAATGTTAGACAGGAGAAAGTGTAAAATTTGAGTGGACTTTTAACCATTTAACTTCAAGGCAAGTCTGATTTTTTTGTCTCTTGCACCAGGTTATGAATTGTCTCCCACAGCAGCAGCTAACTTCACACGTCGAAATCTGGCTGACTACCTCCGGAGTCGGGTAAGGAATACAGAGAGGCAAGGCTGAATATTAGGGGAAGGGAGGGCATTTCTTTGCTCTTTGCTCTTTGCAATTCTTCTGCTAAACATAAGGAATCTTTTTATATTGCTTCACCTTTATGCAACTCATACAAGTTTGTTCTTTCTTTGGATTTGTTCTGTATTTTCTACAAATTTCCTAGGTGAAATTTGGAAAATATACTACACAATGAACCTAATTGGCAACTTTAGGCAGAATACATCTGTACTTGAACTTGATTACGATTTTTTTTTTTTTGCTTCATTTTTGGATTTTTTACTAATTTACTTGTTTCTATCCTATCATATCAAAGTCTCTACAGTATAGGTAAGCTATCTCTATAAACACTAATCCAAATTTTCATTCTTCCAGACTTAGAAACAAGTAACAATTCCTCTCACCAATGTTGAAATTCTTAGACTAATCTGAATTTTTCTGTGACCTTCACCATCTGAAACTGGCCCTGCTCCAATGAGTTTTGGCCATGTCATTGATTTAGTTTGTCTTCCACTTTTCAAAGTATATTGTTAATTTTTGAACACATGAAGATTGTATATGACTACCTTATAGAATATTGCCAGAAAAGCATATGTGATTATTATAATGCATATTTTCCGTCCCTTAAGGGACCATATAACTGAATCTTTACCATATGACCTTATTCCCCAATGCTTGTTTTTTCATCTGTAAAGTCAAGAAAACTTACTAACCACAGAGAAGTGCTAAAAAGAGAGAGATTAATGTTTTGCTTTTACAAAAAAGTATTTTCCTTAATTTAATGTAGGCAGCCTGCTATTGAAGCTGGAAACAATAAAGGAGAAAACAAAATGGCAGTAGGACTTGCCCAAGGTCCTGTGGAAAGTCTGAAACAAACCTGAGATATCCACAAGGTCCTCAACCACGAGTATGAAGCTATAATTTCCCCAAGGGTGGGGATGGGGTAGCTTTCAGCCAGTCCTATCTTTTATTCTTTTTAGATCTTTTCATCTTTTAATTTGTAAAAGCCAGGCATTTTCACCTGTACTTCAAAAGTTTTAGTAATGATGTGTTTTCTAATGTCTAAAACAGATTGTGTGGTTTGGTTTCAATTTCAATATTATGTGCCACATGAACTCATATTATACAGCTACTTAAATTACCTGTTGCTGTTATAAAAACAAATTGGACAAGTGCTTTGTAGTCAAGTCTAAGGAGATGATGTTGCAGCTCTTCAGTCACTTATTTTTGTTCCTTATAACACCTAACACTTCATTCTGCAGTCCTCTTGAGAAATGGAGCTTCTCTTTCTCTGTTTGCTTGAGTACCAGGTGAGTTCCACACCTGAATGGAAACTAAAATTTTCAATCATGTATTACTACATTAGATAGGGGAATGGGAAAATTAAAAGGAAATATTTTGACTTAACTGAAAAGCCAATAACATTTCCTCTTTCACTTTCATAATTGGAAAATCAGTGCAAATCCAGAAGTTCTTTGTGATATTTAGCAAAATGTAAGATGTGACTTGCTTTGTAAAATATTTGACTTATCAGGCAAATTCCAAATTCCACCTTTAGGCACAATAAACATTTTGTTATAAATACCCTGGTATTAATAAGTGAATTAAGCGCCTTTTAAAATCGAGATAAGACTGGCTCTGATCATGCAAATGCAGTGGATCCATTTAATCTTCTAGCAGTTGAGATGTTTGATGTACTTAGCTGAAGAATGTCCTTTGTAGACAGTGACATGGAGCTTTAGTATAAAGGGTGGGGGAGGGAGAGAAACCCATGATGTTTCTAACAGATAAATTTTCTTTTGGCAGTTATCAGCAGGGAGTTTTACAGGTACCAAATCTCTAGGTAAATAAATGCATTCTGGAATCACCAGACATTATAGCAAAATTGATTATATAATTAGTTACTGGCTTGAGGGATTTGATATTTCGAGTCAACTTTTTAACATTTTTGTTGAAAATAAAAAAGATTTTGACCTCTGGAAGCTCTGTGGTTGAAGATGGAATGGTACAGCCTAATGAATGCTACTAAAATAACAATGTGTGCTTAACTTTAGAAGATTTCTGTGAAAAAGAGGGGACTCAAGGGACTGTGAAGGTGTGGTTTTGAAAGAGAGATATTTAATCTATAGAAAGAGGAAATATGGCATATAAATGAAGAAATAAGAAAAGAGCTGGGGAACCAAAAATGAGATCCTTTGAATTTGTTTTTAGAAGGCAAAATGCAAGCACTCTTTCCTTTATTTAATAAACTTATTAATGTAGTGGTGTTGTTTACATGTTATGAAATTATTACATAGTGTTAAATTTGTGTAATTATTAAACATTTTTATGTACTTTGCTTCTGTGATAGCAAGTTTCCTCAAAGTGGGGAAGTAAAAGAATTTCAAAGGCTTATTTTCAAAACCTTTAGACTTGGATTTGTCTTGGGCTGCAAGGGAACATTGAATCATGTGGGATGGGTAATAATTATCAATTAATTAATTATTTGAAAGATTATCTTGTAGGAGAGAAATTAGACTTGTCCATAGGAGCAATGTTTTCGCACTGCAGAAAGGCAGATTTAAGCCACATGGTTAGAGAGTTCTTAACAGCCAGAAGTATCCAGCAGTGGAATAGAATGAGCTTACCTTGAGAGCTGAGCTCTTTATACACAAGCTGATTGGCTGTTCTTCCAGTCTCTTAGAGAGGATTCTTATCCAGATATTAGATTAGATTAAGGTTAGATTAGATGACCTCTGAAATCCTTTCCTCTCTGGAAATGCTTTGCTTTGCTTTTTTTTCATTCCCCTATTGATGCTAAATTATCCATTGTCAAACACCTGATGCTCAGCTCTTTAACATGACTGATTTTTTAGAACAACTTCTTAATGCTTTTTGTAGGTATACTTGATATATGCAGAAAGGAAGAAAACAAGCTCAGAAGCATGTTTTGATTTTTCCATTATTGGGGCAGCTAGGTAGTATAGTGGGTAGAGCACTGGCCCTGAAATCAGGAGGACTTGAGTTCAAATGTGACCTCAGAAACTTAACATTCACTAGCTGTGACCTTGGGCCCCAATTGCCTCATCCCCTTTTCCCCCCCAAAATTAATAAATATATATATATATTAGGGTAAGTGATTTTTCCATTATTTTTTATGATGATAGTAAATTTCCATTTCTTATTTTAAATGAATGATATGACACATTTAGGGTAGCTCATCTGAATACCCTCAAGATATTTCTAAATAATCTTATTTGCCTTTCATAGATAGGGAGACTGAGGTATAAATCAGCAAAATTCTTTAAGTAAAATAGAATTGTTGACAAAGTTTGAGATTGTAAATAGTGTTTGATGTACATATATCCTATTTAAATTGTCCTATATCCTCTGTTCCCTGTGAGAAGTAATAATAGCAAGTACATCACAGTGCCTTTTTAGAAATCTCTTGATTGCCAGAAGTATTCTGATTTGTTATAGGGCCGTGCTGTCTGTCTGTAATGTGATAAGTATAAATGATGGCAATGGAGAAAAATTAGGCAAATCTCAACCTCATTTACAAATCTTATGCCAAGCCAGCAAACAGTTCTTTAATTCTTTGAAAGTTGAAAAAATAATCATGAGATTATAGGTATGAGATACTCAGGAAAAGGTCACAGATTGTGTCTGTTTTGGGTTTAGATTTTTCTTGGTCAGTGTTATGTGACACGTGATCTCTAGTTCTAAAAGAACCATGTGACTCTTGCTTGGCTGTCTTAAGATTAAGGCTCTGGATTGGCCACTGGAGCAGTTGTGCCATCCTCATTACTTCTGTGGCTTGCACAAAATATTCATCTGTTGGTTGCCCAAGAGATTGTTTGTTGGTGTCAGTGAAGTCTTGTGACCTTGTGAACAGATGGCACAGGTGAAAGAAACCTTGACTTTACATGTCCTGTCCCCTCACCACCATCAGCCATTTGTTACATGTGATTAAAAACATCACTAACGAGAGTAATTGAACATCCTTTTTGGCAAACACAGTTAGCAGGATGTGACATGACACAGTACTGCCTTCTTCCTCTACGTGCCATCTCCCTCGAGGCCTGATCTCTGTGCTCACCCCCATCTCCCCCATGCCCAGGCTTGCCTTCCAGCTCACCTGCTCCAGATGGGCAGCACAGTAGGGAGGACACTGGCAAAGGCAGATGTGTTTATTTACCGGAGACAAAACTCTATTCTGTTGCAGATGGCAATGCCTGGGAGCAAATGGCAGCCTTTGACACCACTTCTCCCGCCACCTAGCCAGGGTATTTTGGCTGTCGGAGTTAGCTCATTCTCAGTGGCAGAAAGGAAAAAACCTGATGTGTTTTCTTAAAAGCCCTGAATGAGCATGCTTCTTCTGACCTCCTGACCCTCAACAGCAGTTTCCCTGATTATTTCTCTTGGCCTAGTATTAGTTTCATAAGTTAATAGGACTTTGTTAGACCATCTATGCCCCTATTTCTTTTTTTTTAATAGGAAGTATTATGAGTAGTAACATCCTAGTGGAATTACCAAATCACAAACTTACATTATAAATGCTGTTAGATAAAAGCTTGTTTTGTCAATTTGAAAAGCTTTCTGAAGAACATATGTGGGGACCCAGGTACTTTCCCCATAGGAAACCTCATAGGTTTGGGAGCAGCTTATGTTAACCCCACTGGAGACACCACTGATGTTTTTAGTGGCTAATTTTATTATCCAGCTATATGGGGACAGATGTGTATTGAATTGGAGATGACTTAATTAATGTGACAGCATTTTGCACTTATGCAGTGTTTTTCTCCTGGGGAAATGAGATTTTGGGCAATGACCCTTTTAAATACATATTGCTTTTTTTGTCTTTGTAACTTGACCAGTCCTGTACAGAAGGCTGTTGTTTTGACACAGTAATAAAATGGCTTAAATGACTTATCTTTGAAAGCTTCTGGCTTATCTAGGAGTCTCCCACCCTCCTCCTTTTTCTTTAATGTGATGTTTTTCCCAACCCTTAGTGCTGATAGATAGTTAAGAGTTTGCAGGTGTAAAGTCCTCCCTCCTTCTCTTCCCCATCCCTCTCCAGGGAGTTATATGTGAGAAGGTGTTGCTTTCTCACTCTTAGAGCATGTATGTGCTACCCAGTTGAATGCCTACTGAGAGCAGAGAACCCCTGGTTCCTGATTGAGTAGAATTATCCCACTGGAAGGTTGAAATTATGTTGCCCTATAATGTCACCTTGCTAGTAAAACCTTCCTATCTTCAAAGAGAGAGAGTTTTTTCTTATTAGGTGACAGTTGACAACTTTACCTATGCCTCCTACTGAAACCTGTGCCTTTAGAAGAAAAAAAGTTGGTTTTGGGGTGGGGTTTTTTGTTTTAATTTGATTTGATTTGATTTGATTTGATTTTTTTAATAACCTGTATGAGGATGGTTGTGTCCTGAAGCAGCAGAGGGTGTTGGTCTAATCTGAGAATTATATTGCTTTGCAAACATTTGTCATTATAAGTTGTGGCATGTTTCCCATCTTGAGGATATACATTTGAATTAGAAGAATGGCAGCTAGTCCAAAAGGAAATCAAGGAAAGAGTCTTCCTTATCTGGTCATGATTTTGCTTTCAGTACTGACCACAATATGACTACCACTCAACCAGCAATCTGTATTGACTGACTGATACTGTTAGCTTATGTTAAGCTAAACACCTTGCATCAATAGATTGAGATGGCTCCAGTACTTACATGAGTATTTATAGCCAGTTAAGCTGTGAAAATGGATTGTGTTTGATATATTAAGCCAGATCTCCTGGGATGGATAGGATAGCATGATGCCTGTAAGTTTCAGGTAGATTATTTGTTTTTCATTATCCAACTAGAAATTGTCTATTTCTGTCTGCCATGTTGCTTTACATTCATTTGGCACAAGCTGGTGTCATTCAGCAGGCGCACCTGATGTCCTAATCACTTTTCCACAATAATGTCAACTAAATTTTTGGCTCATGTAGATGAGTCAGCATTAAGGTAACATCCTGAGTTCATAGTTATGTATGTTCCTGCTTAACATTCATTGTTTGCTAGCCCTTCCTTCTGGTGTACGGTTCTGTCACAAAGCATGGCATCTGACTGTAAAATTGAGAATTGGCTCATAAGAAGTGTGGATGGGTACATTTTCCTCATAAGTTAATATTTAATGGACAAAAAAAAATCAATGGGCTCTTTTACAGATATCTCATTTGTTTTTGCCATTGGATACACCAATTTTATTTTCATGTCATTTGCTGAGTTTAAAGCAGTATTTTTGATTAGCAAGTAAAATTAATGTTGAAAACAAATACTGTGTTAACTAGTTGGTATAATAAGGCAGCTGTGCCCTGTTGTATCTCGTCATTAGATTTTTGAAACTCTTGTAATTACCATGTGGTCCCAGTTTTAACAAGTGAGTTAAACAAACTCAAGATTGGTAATGGCCAGAATTGTAAAATTTCTAAAAATTTTGAAACCATGGATAATTGAAGTAACAGTGTAATAATTAGATTGTTCAAGAAATTGAAATATATACGATCCTTGATTTTAGTGCCGTTTATAGGCCTTAGAATGACAGCATTTGAAAGCAGTAGGGGATCTTAGAAAGCATTCATTACAATCCTGTCCAGATAAACTGAGACCCATAGAGGTTATTTTTTGTTTTGTTTTGTTTTTGGGGGGGGGGCATGCAAAGCAATTGGGGTTAAGTGACTTGTTAAGGGTCATACAGCTAGTATGTGTTAAATGTCTGAGGCCAGATTTGATTCAGGTCTTCCTGACTCCAGGGCTGGTGCTCTATCTACTGCACTGTACCATCTACCTTCGAAGCTCCCCATCCTCTTCTCTCTCTCCCCCACCCCCTTCAGGTTAAATGACTTGCCACAGTGTCAAGGAAATACAGAAAAAACAGGATCACAGCAATAGGATGGGACTTCAGTGATAATCTAGTTCAACTTTATTTTACAAATGAGGAAATGTAGACTTAGAAAAGACAATTGCTCAGTGTCACACAAGTAGTGAGACATTCTGAACAAAGATGCAGACCTTCTGCCTCTTGTGTTCTGTACCCATTTTTAGATATGAAGTGGGGGAAGGGAAAGGGAAGAAAACCCTAAAACTCAATGAATATGAATACAAAGGTAGAAACCTTTGTCTAATTCTCATTTTCTGAGTTGCCATTAAGTGCTTACTTAGTACAATGTGTTAGCCTTGCCATTAGGTATATAAAGATGCAGTAAAACAAAATCCTTGCCTCCAAGGACCTTATAATCTAATGGAAAGGGTAAGTTATACACAGACACATATTTTGGAATACAATTAAGAATTTCCTTAAGTTAGTTGGATAGGTCACATAACATGAGAGATTCAGGGGGGGAGGGAGGGGCCTAGAAAGGGCAGTGAAGTCTTTCATATAAGACATGCACCTTGAGCTGAGCATTAAAATAAGATTTTTTTTTTAATAGAGAAATGGAAAATGTTAATATTCCACATGAGGGGGAGGGAAGGAGAGAGGGAAAATAGGCGAGTGAGAGCACAAGATTTGGATACCTCAGAGATTCCAGTTTGGCAGTATTAGGAGATATTGATTCATAATAAAGTAAAAAATGTAAATTAGAGCCAAATCTTAGGAGGGTTTCAACACCAAGCCAGGAATATGTATTTTATTCAGTAGAGACTGGATCATCACTAAAGGTCCTTAAGCAAATATGTAATCGTGTAAGAAGATCTCTGCATTAGGTAGACCACCGGTATAGGAGAGAGAACACTAGAAACTTTTTTTAAATTGTCCAGATAACGGATGCAAAACTCTGAACTAGATTGTGGCAGTGGGAGTAGAAGGAAAAGATGGATGTGAACAATGTCATAGAAGAAAAAAATTAAGAAAAGAATTGCTAACTAAAAGGAAATGGTGATAACAACAGAAATGCATACATTAGGAAGAGAAGCCAGTTGAGAAGAGGATGAGTTTCTTTTGATCATATTGAGTTTGAGGTACTGGCAAAACTTCTAGGAAGACTAACTAACTCAGTTGTTGGTCAACAAGCATTTATTAATTTCTTATACTGTTATAGTCACTATGCTAAGATCTGAGGATGGATTCCCTGCTTTCTAATTGGAGAGGCAACATGAAAACAAGTAGGGTAATCAGAAGAACACTAAGATGGAGGAGGACAGGAGATGGCTTCTTTCTTGGTGAGACCTGAAGGAAGCCAGGAGGCACAGGTGAGAGTGTTCCAAGCATAGGAGACAGCTTAGTGAAAACATTCAGAGTTGGGAGGGGATTATCCTGTGTAAGGAACAGCAAGGAGGTCAGTGCCACTGGATCTTAGATATATATGGGAGGAAAGAGGTTGTAAGAATACTGGGAAAGTAAGAGGAACAAGGAGAGGGAAGGAACTTTACTGATATCTTGTTTGATCCTCACTCGAGCCTTGGGAATCAGGTACTACTATTATCCCGATTTTACAGATGAGAAAACTATAAGGACCTAATTGTAAAGAGCTTTGAAAAGCCAAACAGGATTTTATATTTGCTCCAAGAGGTAATAGAGAGCCATGTGTTTATTGAATGGGGATAGAAGACCAGTGTAACAGCTGACTGAAAGATGGATTAGAGTAGGAGAAAACAAGGCAGGGAGCCCAACCAGAAGGCTGAGAAATAGTTTTTTCTCCTGCCTATAAATTAATCCCTGCTTCTTTTTGCAGATTGAAAAGTGATAGTAATAACAACAGCAACAATAATAGAATTTATATAGTGCTTTAAGGTTTGCAGTATGCTTTACTTGTGCTTATCTCATTTGATCCATCATACATTAAAAAGTTCATTGGCTTAAGAGACTTTATAATACCATATCTCACTTAGTTGAGATCACTTAGAGGTCTTTAACATGCCACTGAAAGTATAATCCATGAATCCATTTAGTTTGTACATATGTGTATTTTTGCTAGGTGCAATTGGTAAAATTTTCCCTTCTTTTTGTTAGTAGACATTTATGTTGTCAAGTTCAGGATATGTGAGCTGATAGTTATTGTTGTTTGTTTTATTCTAATATAAATATCTAAGATTAAGCCATGAGCTATAAAGTATTGCTATTTAAAGATAAAAGCATATAGACTCTTAGACCTAAACAGTAGTTTAGAGATTGTGTAGTGCTTCCAGATTCATTTTCTAGAGGAAACTGGGACCCAGAAAAATTAAACAATATGTTCGAGATCATTCAGCTAATTTATGGCATTACTAGGGACTAGAGTCCAGTTTTCCTAGCTCTTGGCCCAGTATTTCTTCTACTATATCATAATGTCACCTTTCTGTCCATATCTAGAATGTGTACTTAAAGCTGATTTAAGATGTTAATTTACTAATTATTCTAAGGATAGCTCTCAGTTCCATGGATATATAGTTTAAGCCTTACTAAAGCTTTTCCATGATCATTTGATCATAGCTTTGGTACTTTGAGTCTTATTGCTGGTAATTATTTCCCAAGTTTCTTTTTAAAAAGGAAAATGAACCCTAATACTTGAGAAATGTGTATTTTGAAAAGTAGGGGATAGTTACCAGTCACTTCCCTTCTTTTCCTCATACATAAACAGAATATTGTTGTTAGTGGGGGGGGGGGGGGGGGAAGAGCTCATTGAAATAGAAGTCTGGGGCAGCTAGATGGCGCAATGAAAAAAGCACCAGCCCTGAAGTCAGGAGCACTGGAGTTCAATTTTGGACTCAGGATACTCATACATTTACTAGCTATGTGACTTTGGGCAAGTCACTTAACCTCAACTGCCTTTAACAAACAAACAAACAAAACCCTAAAAAAAGAAAGAAAAGTCTAAATCAACATAACTGAGCTGTGTGATAATACAATTGATCTCATTAATAACTCTGCTGAGATTTTCTTTATATGGGCACATAAGGAATAGAGCCAGATCTGTATGTTTCTGTTTTGAAAATAAAATCATAGCTAAGACAAGATTCAGACTTAATCAGAGACTTTCAGAAGGAAATAGAATAGAAATTATTTTTCCTTTATAGATATGAATGAGATTTCAGGCAAACATGGAATACTTTTATTTTCTTAATTGCTGCATCCAGAAATATCTGGTCTTATATTATAAATTGAGAAAGGACCTTAAAAATTATCTAAAACATCCCATCTAATAAATGAAGCTCTTCATGAAGCATTCATGGTTTTTGTAGTCAATCAGTGGGGGGGGGGGTTTCACAAAAAGTTGGACATCACTGAAACAACTGAGAGATAAATCAGTTAATGAGCATTTATAAAATGCCTGCTAACACATGTTCTAAGTATCATGCTAGCTGTATGTAATACAGAAACAAAAATTAAACAGCCCCTGCTCCAAAGGAGCTTGCCTTCAATGCAGGGAAGCAATATGCACACGATCCAGGTATTTATAAAAATAAATACAGGGGAGTAAAGGGGTGTGGAGAGTGACAGGGATAGTATTAGGAGCTGGTAGTAGTAGTAAGTAAGGGGTAAGTAAGGGTAGGTAAGTAAGAGTTGAGAGTGCAATAAAGGCATAGTGGGAGGTGATATTTGAATTGAGCATTTAAATAAGATAGACATAGGTCATCACAATAAACCAGGAAAAAACCAAAGTCAACTCTTCCATCTAAAATTTCAGCAGGGGACAATGCCTGGCCCTGGCACTAAATCCAAGTTCAGAAACTAAAGCTGGAGAGGTGAATTGATCAAAGAAAATACTAACCAGTATTTAAATTTTAAAAAAAAAAAAAATTGTAGCTCCAAAGAGCCCCAAAAGGAGCAAGTATCTCTGTAAGAATGGTAAGCTGAGACTTAAAGGAAACAAAAATGAATTTGCAAAAGGTTGTTGTCGGTAGTGGGGGGGGGTGTTTCAATTGAAATAAAAGCTCTGTAGGAAAGAATTAAATGATTAAATAACTTGGAAGAAAGTTGCAAATTTTACCAAGTGATATATACTCCTTGAAAATGAGGAAAGACCAAACAGAAACCAAAGAAAGATTCCATGAAGCACTGTTATAACAAAAGATCAAAAATAGAAGAAAATAGATGTCTGATATTAAAAACAACTGGCCTGGAAAATGTGTCAAGGGAAGGTCATTTAAGAATCATTAAATATGTATAGAAGAATTGCACATGTTCAACATATATTAGATTACTTGCCATCTAAGAGAGGGGTTTGGAAAAGGAGGGAATACAAGGTTTTACAAGGGTTAATGTTGAAAATGATGTAGATAGAAAGAATCTACCAATTGCTGGGGGCTCACAAAATGAAAGTCTCAGCCATATCATAGAAAAAAGTACTGCAAAGATTAAAAAAGGGCAGGCAGTTCAAGTATCTAGGAACCACAATTAGGATCATACAAACATAAAAATCCAGAGAACTCTAGAAAGATGGCTTTATTTGAGCAATTAAAAGGAGTTGTATGATGCTGTAGTATGAGTATTCTAATAAAGGAGAAGAAACAAATTCTCTTCAGAACCTTAATATCTTCAAAGGTTATTTGAGAGAGTTAAATTTAAAAAAAAAAAAAAGAAAAGAAGAAATATAGACTGGTTTTCTTTTGAAGGTTTTAATAGGGGAGAGAAAGGGTAGGGTAAAAGGAAAAAGAAAGGGCTGGAATGTGCTGTTTCTCATAATTGAGCTGCATAAGAAAAAGTGTAAAAACATGAAAGAACAGGAGCATCAGACATCAAATAAACCTCACTTTTATCTGAAAGAGACACAAAGTTGAATAACACATAGCAGTTTGGTGTAGAAATAAAACTCAACAGATAAACAAGTAGGTACAGGGAGTGGAGTTAGTTAAGAGGGAGGATAATACCAAACCAACTTCTGGGTTTTTAGGGAGGATTAGAAGAGAGAAAATCAAAAGTGGGGTGTCTGTCAACTAGGACAGGCTCAATAAATTGCGGCATATGAATGTAATGGAACTAGTACATCATTGTACTATAAGACATGATGGAATAGATGGTTTCAGAAACCTGAGCAGACTTATATAAACTGATAAAGTGAAACGAGCAGAACCAGATTAATGATTTACACAAAGAAAATTATAAAGAAAAACAACTTTGAAAGGTCAGCCACGTCTCCAGAGGAGATAAAGCCTGTTATTTCCTGATAAAGAGGTGGTGAACTGAAAGTCCTCAACCTGTACATCTAGTCACTGCCAAATTAATGTCACATGTCTATGTTCTTAAATGACTCATGTCATCACCATTTTAGTTTAGGCCTTCATCAGCTCCAACCTGGACTATTGCAGTAGCCTCCAGGTTGGGTCTCCTAGCTCCAAACTCCTCCACAAGGCAGTCACAGGGTTTCTCCTAAAATACAATGGATGGGTTAATTGAGCTACTCAGTAAATCTCCAGTGCCAAATAGAAGCTAGTGTCTTTGGTCCTTAACACTCCTTCCCATATTCCCAGTCTCCTTTTCCCAACACTGCTTACCCATGCATTCTAGTTCTACTGGCCTCCTTGGTGATGGAGACCCCAGTGCTCCCATCTGTCTGCAGCCTTTATGTTGGCTGGTCTCCATGAAATGTACTCCTCAGCTCCCCTCTACCTCTCAGAACCCCTGGTTTCCTTCAGGACCCAACTCAGGCATTATCTTCTGCTTTCATAGTCCCCCCAGCTGCTGGTCTAGGTCCTTATATCCTTTAAAATTGTTATGTATTTTGTAGACACTTAGACATGTACATACACATTGCCTCTAAAGGGAAGAACTATTTCACTTTTGTATTTTGTAGCACTTAGCATAATGGCTGGCATATAATCGGTGCTTAATAAATGTTTTCTGATTGAGATAAGACCATGACTGGACCAAGTGAAGGTTTTTTTGAGAATCAGTTGAGTTTGGTGTTTCTGTAGGCATTGAAAGAGGAGTCAGTAGCCAGGAAGAGATTGAAAATTCGAAGAGCAAAAAAAAACAAAAACCAAGGATAGAGGAAATATAGACCTTGGTGGGAAGAAAAAAAAAGATCACCTTCCAGACATGAGTAAAGAAAGATTGGTGGGGAGCACTACACTTCAGAGGGTCTTCATATATAGAGTAAGGAAAAAGATGCAACTCATGATAAATGGACTCTTTATTTTCTCAGTAATTCACTTATGAGTGAATTTTCTCTTTTGAGAGGATGTAGGGAAGAAGTATTTGTAAGCAGAATGAAGGGATTAATTAAAGAGGAGTAAAAGGATTGCCTTGGTATAGCCTGGGTCCAATTCTGGGGTACTCATACTATTTCTTGACTACCTCTACCACTTGTCAGATATGCATGTTAGGAACAGAGAAGATAGCAAAAGGAATCTACAGTTGGCAAGGCATGAATGGCAGGAGGATGATGCAGCAAAGTGTTGTAGAGGATGGTATATATCATTAAACCTAGGGTCAAGATTAGCAGAGAGGAAACAAGCTAAAACAAGTGATGGCTTGGGAAAATACTGAAAGAGAAAGACAGATTAAAAGTCCTATTGAAGGCAGTGAATGAATTTAAGGGGGAGTAAGGCATAAAAGATGAAATATTAGGAGGTTATGATCATCTAACTTTTGCAGAGGAGTTCATTACTTCAACAAAACTATTCATTCTTTTTTTTAAGTAGCTCTTAGTGTTAGTAATTTTTTTATTACACCAAAATCTGTTTCTGTATAATTTCTGTCCTTTAGACCTCATCTTGCCCCTTTGATACACAGAACAAGTATGAATCCCCTTTATAGAGTGTTAGAGACAGAAAGGACTTTATAGAGACCATCTAATCTAACCCCTTCAGATTATTTTTAACTTAATTTTTTTTCTAGGTTACACATGTACATTCATTTTTTACATATTTCCATATGAGTCATGTTGGGAGAGAAAAATCAAAACAAAAGGGGAAAACCACAAGAAAAAAAAAAGAAAAACAAAGATGAAAATAGTATGCATTGATCCACATTCAGTCTCCATGATTCTGGATGTGGATGACATTTTCCCTCAAACGTTTATTTGAATGGCCTTTGATCACAGAATTGCTGAGAAAAACCAAGTGTATCATAGTTGATCATCACACAATCTTATTGTTGCTGTGTACAATGCTTTCCTAGTTCTGTTTTCTTCACTTAACATCAATTCATAAAAATCTTTTCAGGCTTTTCTAAAATCAGCCTGTTCATCATTTTTTATAGAACAATAATATTCCATTACTTTCATATGCCATAACTTGTTCAACCATTCCCCAGTTGATGGGCATCCACTCATTTTCCAATTCTTTGCCACTACAAAAAAAAAAGAGTTGCTACAAACATTTTTACACATTTGGATTCTTTTCCCTCTTTTATGGTTTCTTTGTAACCCCTTCTTTTTAAATATGAAAAAAAAATCTTGCAAAAGGTTGTATGTTACATCTAAAGTGCTATCAAACTTTTCATAAATTCTTTTTCTACCACACCACCCTTTTTCCAACTCTTAAAATATTTGAAGATATCTATCAAACCATTCATTCAGCAAATATTTACTAAGTATTTGTTAAATAAAGTGCCATATTCTAGGCAATAGAGAAAATAGGAAGATGAATACAATATAGTCCCTGCCATTAAGGAACTTAAAATTTAGTGTAGAAGATAATGAAATAGATATATGAACATATGAAATATTTGAATTGGGTGCATAAATATTTGTAAGAAGGGGAGAGGAGTAAAGAATTCCTAGGTAGGAAGTGAAGTTGAAGGCTTATACAAGACAAACCACCCTTCAAGTACCGGCTGTTCTTACATGGCTGCCATTCCCTTTATCAATCTTTTGCTACCTGGGTGCATTGTTCAAAGCTTCTTAAACTGTGGATCGTGACCCCATGTGGGATTACATAACTGAATGACTTATTATTAGTAAATGTTTGGTTTGTGTGCCTATTTACATATATACCCAGGGGTAAAAAATTTCTCGTGCAAAAAGTTTGTCTAGTTGATACCCTTATTATTAAAACATGGTTACTGGAATTGAATACAGAACTGTAGATTTAAACTGGTCAGCATAGACTCTGTTGGGATTTTAATTTTCAGAATCCACTTTCATATGAATTAAGAATGTTTCATCTTTTCCTTTGCTTAGTTGGATATAACACCTGAACAGACTGAATCTCAAAGCCAGTTTCTGCTTTTATTATGTTTAGGAAAAGGAATTTACCTTCCACAATGCAGAAGTACATCAGAAGCTGCTTCTGTGATCAGATTGGAGTGGAGGGTTGAATTGATGGGTCAGTTCTCCCTGGGCTTACATAAACTTGAAGAAGTAAGAAATGTGCATTTGGATAGGAAATTATAAGCAAGATTGATTTATGGGGATCAATGTGTATCATATCTATGTGAACAAATTGTGTAAATCATTTAGATGTAAAATATTCCCATAATTCTGTTGCTAAAAGTCCAGTCTCAGAAATGACATTTGATAGTTCAATGAATTGATCAGCAATTAATTGAACTAAGGAATGGAAGATTTTGTCCAAGTTTGAAGCACACTCTGTAGTTTATCAAGGCTTACTTAGAGTATTGATATCATTTTACAGATTCCTTTGTCCCACCAGCTTTATTCCCTCACCCTCACCCCCACCCCAAATTGCTAATGCCCTGGGAATGGAAGCACACAGCTTATATACTACTTAGCATACCAGGGTGCTGCCCGTTATTTTGTAGTAAAGAATAGAAGAATTTCTGAGCCACCTCAGTTCAGAGTGGTGGCCTATTCAATTAGAGGTGGCAAAGGCTGGCCTGGGTCCAAAGGAAGCCTGTCAATTCCTCTCCTTTTCCGTGTCCACGCTCGGCAGGATGCTTCCTCACGCCCACCTCACTCCCCCTTGCTGTGACTTTGGCTTCCGCCAGATGTCACACCGCTGCTTGTCACCGCCCAGACTCCTGTCGCTGATTTTGTTGTTTCAGTGTATTTATCACAACTGTTCTCTTTAGCTGTAAAATTTATGGAATTTCACGCTCTTCTAATCGCTACAGTGTGTTTCTTTTAAATCAGAGGGAAAAAATACAAGAAGTTGAGTATGCATCAAGAGTTGAGGGGTGGAAAATAGTATCTCTAACAGAATTTGCTTGTCTTCCCTTGAGATGTAAAAAGTAGCCTATAAGTAGGAGAGGGCTTGGAATTAAGGGGGAATTTTTTTTTTCCATATAATGCCTAAGGAGCACCAAGAATCATGTATATAATGTTCTGGTTAGAGGGAATCTGAGGGAGGCTCAAATGATTTTAGAGGGAGAAATGAGTCCCAGAAAGGAGGAGGGGTTTGTCTGTAGTCACATATCTAATGAGTGGCAGTACAGCGACCAGCACTGTGATCTTCCATCTCCAGTTCTTTCCCTGTTCTTTCCAGGCTAATTTTCAGGGGCTTACATGTTTAATGGGCATTTCCCTGCTTTACATTTGAACCTTTGGGGAACTTTTATAATTTCAGTAGTGATGCCCAACTGTTCACTCAAATATACAATACAAAAGAAAAATCCTAAACCTAATGCTATGAGCTCAGAAAAGTGGTACATTTAAAATAAGCATTTCCTTAAGGTAGAAAAGAAGGCAATTTTTAATTTACTCCAGTATATTTTCCTAGCTTTTCTTTCCTTACAAATTATGGAGAACATTTCAGGGGACCTTTAATAATAATATCTTATATTTACATTTCATGCTTGAGCAGCAGAATCTTTTATCTCATTTGATCTCAACAATCTTGAGATGGAAAAAGCACTTTTGTCCTCATTTTAAGTCTGAGGAACCTGGAATTCAAACCCAGTTTTCTGACTTTAATGCTAATTTCAGATTCTGAAATTAACTTAGCTGTATCACCAGAGCAAATGCACTTGACTTTAAAACAAACTATATTAATGTTTACAGCAAGCCTGTAACTTGATGTCATTGACAGTGATATATATAGAGTATTTGGAAAAATAAAATACTATTAAAAGAAAAAAAAAGTAGGAAGATAGGACAGACAATAAGTATAGATAGCTTTTTTAAGATTTTGACTGAGATTGAAGCATGCCTTTTTAAAACTTTATTTTTCTTGAGTTCTTTTTTGTCTGTTTTCTTTCATAACATATGCCTAATATGGAAATAGGTTTTACATGACTACAGATGTATAACCTATATCAAATTGCTTGCCTTCTCAATAAGGGGAATGGGGAGGGAGGGAGGAAGAGAGGAAGAAAATTTGGAGCTCAGGGTTTTAATAATGTGTTAAAAATTTTTACATCTAATTGGGGAAAAATAAAATATTAAATAAATTTTTACAAAGAAAAAAATGCTCACATGAAATGCTTATAGCAATTTCACTTCCCTGTGTCAAGCTCTGGACCAGATGTTGGAAATAATTTAAAGGAAGTCAAAGATACTGTCTCAATCCAGATTGCCTTGTTTAAGTGGGAGGCAAGTGCAACCATTAGAGAATATGGCACCTTAGAATCAATACAAGGTTGTGCTGCCAACCCAGCTATGGGGCACCAGAGGACATAGAGCATTAGTCCTGGAGTAGGGAAGACCTGAGCTAAAATGCAGCTTCAGACACTAACTATGGGACCCTGAGCAAATCACTTAGCCACGGTTTGCCTCAGTTTCCTCATGTAAAATAGGAATAATAATAGCTCCTACCTCTCAAGGTCATTGTGAGATATAAACAGTATGACATTTGTGAAGTGCTTAGCACAGAGACTGGCACAGAGTAGGCATTGAATAAATGCTTGTCTCCCTTTGTGAAATGGAATTGAGCATCCAGTGATGTCTGATAACTGTCCAGTTTAAAAATTATTTGATAAAGTTCCCACTTGTAATGACATAAAATGGTAGTGCAAAATAAAAATCAGTTGTTGGCATTAAAGGGGCATAGGGGTGGTGGATGGCCTTAGACATTAAATTAGACATAAATTACCCATTGGAGCAGGAGACATGTGTGGGTATATGCAAATAGTTATTGACAAAATAGAAATGGAGATGAACATTTAGGATGTTAAACACTGTGTTTCCCTTCCAGGGAATCTTCCACTGCATACAGCCTGAGCTGATACCCTTAAGTTTATAAGTACCTAATCCACATTAGTGTCAGGAACAAAAGTGGTTGATTTGCTATAAGCCTTATCTCCCTGAGTTTTCAGTAGAAATGTTTCTGAGATCAAGCATATTTACCTTAAGGTCCATTTTTGAGCCATTTCTTTAGGTTTTGAATGCTTGGACCTAGTCGAAACAGGAAGTGTCTGCTCAGTGCAATAATCATCAAAGAGGTGATATAAGAAGTTCTCTCCTGAGGCTAAGGAAAGGAATAATAAATATAAGGTCTGGGCTTATGATATTCAAATATCCTGGGAAATCAAAGGAGAAATTCCCTCTCTTCACTTACACTGCTCTGGCCCTTCTTTGGGAATGCCACATGAGTCAATGAGCTTGCTATATGGATCACTGAGCAGTTAAGGGACTCACTTATGGTCACACAGCTAATATGGGGCTTGACTTGAACGCAGGTCTTTCTGACTCTGAGGTTGCTTTTCCATTATTTATGTTATACTACCTCTCATAATAATTTCTTAAATGAAAATTAGACAGTTTCTCAGTTTTTGATGTGGTTTAATTGGTTCCACCAATCCCTCTTTCCCTATCTCCATTAATAAAAGGCTTGTTAACTTCTTGCACTATTAAACATTAACTATTTATTGCTGAAATGTGTGACACATTCGAGTTTGATGCTAACCCAACATCATTAATACTTATGGGATTACTTGTACCTTCTTACATATGTGGAATATTTTCCAAAACACACAAGAAGAGTAAAATGTGGGGTCTGTTTGTAGAAAATGGATTGAGAATGATCTTTTAGAGAGACAGTGAATCAAGAACATGAAGGCATATAGGTAGGAAAGCATAATCCTGTCGTCAGTATTTAAAATGCCACCTTTCTAGAGGAGTGAGAGCGTGACTTTATTTGAAATTTTAAAAAGACAGTGTGAGCTAGAGCTCTTCCATGAAGCACTGTCAGAAGAATGTCAGAAACTGCAAGTTGTTTCACAGATGTATCGATTTAATTAGTCTAGATAACACCATTTATTTATGCTTAAGCATCTCACACATACAAAAGTTGGTAATTCAGAGTCACACAATAATTTGTGAGTTATCTTCTGTACCACGTGTGGTGACTTCTGAATACCAACTTTAGTGAGTGCATGTCAGATGCTTAAGCATAAATAAATTATATTATATAGACCAATTAAGCAATACATCTGTGTAACAACTTACATCTGGAATTCTTTTAACAGAATTCCATCTAAGATCTTCTGATAGTAGCCTTTTTTTAATCTCCTGTATTTGTTGTAAATACACTTTGATCTAATAAAAAAGGATAGAACAGGCAAGATTCTCATCAAATGCCTAGCTTTAGCAGTCTGAGCACTTTTTATTTCCAGGTTTGGTTTTAAGTACTTCTTTGCAACTCTGCCATTTTAACATAACACAAAACATAGTTTTAAGTACTTCTTTGCAACTTTGGTGCCATACCATAGTATTCCAGCAATTGGGAGTGGGCCAGTCAACAGAATACAGATGACCTTTTAAGATCTAAAATGCATGTGTTTGTATGCTGGAACCAGACAGTTTTGCCTGATATTTGTCAACAAAAGAAGAAAACTACTATCCTAATTTTAACTGTATGAGTAGCAAGCTATTTTATGTATACCTATTTTATAGGCTTGTACTAGATACAAAACAAAACACAAAGATTATTCATTTCTCTCTCTTTATCCATCTAAGTTCATTAGCATTTTGTTCTTGTGGGAGCACTAAGCTATCAGGCATAACTTCGAATATTCTTTGAATTTGGAAAGCATGTTTGCTTACAAAGAGATCAAAAAAAGAAAGGGTCATTAATCCCATTTTACAGATGAGGAAATCAACACATGGAAATTAAAGGAATTTCCCACTCTGACTCAGTTTTGCTAACAAATTGATCATTGAACCAGATTGAAAACCTAAGAGTTCCTGGATTCTTGCTGTCTTTTGATATATTCTCTGAAAATGTGATAAGCCAGCAGTTACCTTCAGTGCAAGATTCAATAACTTGTCAATTCATCTTTCTTCAGTGCTCTATCAGTTTGTTCACATCCTATGATTGAGAGTTGCTCTCTAGTCAGTGGCAGCTATTTAGTGAATCCACCTGCTTAGGCTGGCTGTCTTATCTACTTCAGTTTTGTAAGGAATGCATAATATTTTCATTTGCTCTTTCAACGTGGTTTTCTCTGGCTGCCAAATATCCGTATTAATAATTTGGTATTCAAAAAAATGTAAAATGCCACTTTTTATAGGCATATAATCCAATTCCATGAACTTGTATCTTTCTGTGTTCTATGATAGTATGTTAAGGTCTTTCAGAGTAATGTGCATATAATCACATATGTTTTAGAATACACACATAACCATGTACATGTACTGTTCCCCACTGTGGCAAATGCAAGATGAATGCATGTTGTGCAGAAAAAAATTAAACCATGTAAAATAGGAGGTCACTAGCAAGGGCTTTAAAGCATTAGCCAATCTATGAACTTTGTGTGGTAAATGGCTAGGCTCTTGCAGTAGAAATGGGTGGTCTCTTTTAGATGTGAAAAAATGAGGTGAATTTCTCCAAATTTTCCCTGAGACTACAGGGAATCAAGAATGGAAAAGAATATAAATAAAATCCAAGGAGCATTTGAAATTATTTTTGAAACCTTGGGATCTTAAAGAAAAATCTTAGCATTTCATTTAAGGATATAGCTTTTCTGATTTTCTGACACTTCTTTATACTTGAGAACTTCCTCCTTACCTCTTTTCTTCCCTTTTCCCCCACAGAACAAGGCGATTGTTGATTGTTAATGCCTTTGATAGACATTATTTATTTCATATTAATATGAATAGTCAAGCCATTATATAATATTTTGGTCCAACTGTCAGAATCTTAAATGTTAATATGGAAAGGCATGGCTTAGGCCAGTACCAGCCCACATTTGGGATTACCACCTGCATTAGTACTGAAATATGCAGGGCTCTTAGTGGAGTACAAGCTTCATCTTAGGAACTGACCGTGTCCTCTTGTTTTGTAACCTTCTCTGAGATGGTCCTCGAGGCAACAGCAGGATGCCAAAAATTCACTTGTGTTAGAAGAAAGCAGCACTACCTGTCCCTACCCCCAACTTCCTCATCCTGGGTTCTCTATTGAAATAGTCTTTGAAGGATGCTTTGTTCAGCTGCTAAGGAACATCTTGTCACTGGAAGGGTTGGGGAAACACCATCAACTTTGAAAAGCGAGTTACTGTTGGTGCTTTTTAAACCAAAATGGTGTGCTGTTTTCTTCCATAGACTCCATATCATGTGAACCTCCTGTTGGCCGGCTATGATGAACATGAAGGACCCGCATTGTACTATATGGACTACCTGGCAGCTCTGGCCAAAGCTCCATTTGCAGCCCATGGTTATGGTGCCTTTTTAACCCTCAGCATCTTAGATCGTTATTACAAACCAAGTAAGTAATAGTGTTTACTGGACGCAACTGCAAAGCCACATCTGGATGGTTCTCAGCAGTGTCCAGTAGCACACAAAGATGGGTTACCAGGGCTGGACTGATGGTATCTGACTGGCACAGATGAAGTTCATCTGGTATTGGAAGGACTAGTTTGAGGACCAACTCTTTTTCCACTGGGTGAAAGTTACTGAAAAACATAATTAGCCTCAAAATAAAGAAGAGCTTTTTTATCAGAGCTGTCCAAAAATGAATGAACTGCTTGGAGAGATAATGGGTTTTGCATCACAGTAGGTCTTTGGACAGAGTCTGCTTGATGACTTGGGCACTCCTACTCAGAGACAGGCAGGACAAGGTGATGAACCCAGAAAGACTGAAACATCAGCCTTAATGATATGTTCTCCCCCTAGATGAGTTCAGTTAATCATGTCATGGTGTTCTTCAGAAATCTAAAGGAATCTCTTTCTCTTGCCAGCAAAACAGCCTTTTTTTCACCAGAGAAATGGATATCTAGAGCTTTTGACTAAATACAACCTTCTCATTTTGGTAAACCTGTTTGCTAACAAGCCGTAACATTACTGGTCTTCAGCAATTGGAACTTGCTTCTCAGTTTGTCCCTCTGTGCATCATCGGCACCTGATCTACAACTCCCATGGAACTGAACAGGCAATTAGTCAGTTGCCTGAAGAATTCAGTGACACGGAGAGTCCTGGTGAGCACAGCTGTGGCTTAGGGTTTTTTTAAACTGGTGTTGACCCATTGCTTCTATATGCACCCTTTCCTCTAGATCAGTATTGACCAGTAGCAGTTTCTCCTTGGAGAAGATTAGTTTTCCAGTTCAGTTTGACAAGTTATTAAACTATTATGTGCCAAAACCTTGTGCTAGGAATGGCAGAGTTACTAATATCCATAAGGTGCTGTTTTGTCTAAATCCTCTAATAACTGGCAACTAAAACATTAGACAGAAATCCTGAGTTGTTTTTGATTCTGGCCTTATAATTCCTTCCTTTCAGCCCAGGGCTATGCATCCCAGCACCTGCATTTAACCATTTTAAGGAACAGGTGGTTCTGATAGCCTTTGCTTATGAAGACCTTGGCCATTAGCACAGATAACGTTTCCTCTAAATTTTCCTTTCTCTCTCCACCCAACACAATAAAAATAAATTATTTCCATTTGTTTCTGTTTCCACATCCTTTAAGTCCAGCCATACCAGTATCACAATCTCCATCTAAGACATTGCTAGCCCTTGCCTTTCGGTAATTCTTTTGTGACTTCTCAGTGATTCTTCCAGCCTACTCACCAAAAACCAAGTTCCGCAAACCCAATTGCACGTCATGTCATCCTAGTTTGCCATCCCCATTGAGAGCCCCTTTTCGTTTTAATGTGCGAGAATCACAGAGATAGCCCACACGTGCCTTCCCCATTGTTATAGTTAATACCCAGCAGGGAAAGTAGCACTGAAACCCAGGCTCTGCTTTTCCCCTTGACTTGCAGCCGGCCCTAGGCAGATGGAGCTGATTTAAATCCGTAATAAAGTCAAGGGGAGAGAGACGGCTGGACTTCTCCAAAGGCAGATCTCTGGCCATGGGAGGCAAAATTCCGTCATGCTTCCCATTCCCTGTAACAAATCGATTTGCAATGGCTTATGGCAGTGGGAACACTTGGGTCCGGTGCACCCTGGAGTACATATGGAATGTGTTTGCTCTAAGTTGGAAGGAGAGTTTTTCTTCAACTCTTTTCTTTTGGTCGTGTGTGCACTGAGCTGAAAAAGCTGTTTAAATTTAATAAAATGTTTGGGGTAGGAGAGTTAGGCTTTAATTAAAGCAGCCTGTGTGTGCGTGTGCGAAGCAGTGTGTCTGTGTTTTCTCTTTCAGGTATCACACGTGAGGAGGCAGTAGAGCTCCTGAAGAAATGTCTGGAAGAGGTGAGTGGCTCCCATGTGATCTTGAGAAAGGAATGTTTGTCTGCTTGTGTTTGCCAATATTTTTCCTGTTCCTCAGTCGCATTTTTTTCCTGTCCTTGCCAGAAGGCGTAATAAATACCCACTAGCCAGATGTGGAGTGGCTACTGAGGGGAGGGTTTGGGGGGTAGCAACCTTGTTATCTTTGCTAGCATGGTTCACATCCTCCCCAAAGTAAACGCTTCGGCTTAATTGCTTTTCCTCACTGCTGGTTCTTCTAAACTTCACATCCTATTGGTGCAGCCAGCCACGTATGGCACTTTTTAAGCTGCGTATTTACTGTGACCCTCATATTTGACCTCTTTGAAAAACACACATCAGTCAAATGAGTATCAAGTATGTATCAAGTGCTCTATCAGTGCTAGCTATTAGGTGTGTGTGTGATTTCTTAAATAATTTTCCTTCAGTATAGAAGATAGATAAAATAAACTTCTTGAGTATGGAATATAGACAAGTCTACATTCAAGGGGCAGCAGAAAGGAACTTGGAGATTTAATGCAAAGGAACTGGCCAAAGTGGAGATGAATTTTCAGGATATTTTGTCATCGAGTTAGTGAGGGAAAGATTATTGACTCCTCATTTCAAGGTTGCACATAATGGTAAAAATGGAAGGCTGGAAATCTTTCTTTCTGGAGAAAGTTGCCACTTTAGGCTTCTCAGAGTATTTTAGCGTTCATAATTTTCTTTGCTCCTGTTCCTCAGAGTGAAGGGACAGAGCACACTGTGGTCTGTCTCGTAGGAGAGCTGGGTAGGAGGGGGCATGTACATCGAATATTAGTTTATCCTCTCCCAGAAGCCTGTTGTGTTCACTCCATTGCAGCAAGCTTCCCCTCCCCCCTTGTTTGTAAATCTCCCTACCGGAGCAGCATCTGAGAACAAACTCTCTTTCATACTTTCCTGATCAAGTCAGCTGAGAGACTGGGGCAGCTGGGGGGCCCAGAGGTGGCTTTAAGGGAACACTTAGAATCTCCCATGCTACTGAGCCTCTTTGTTTGCCAGTGTTCACAAAGACTGTCAATCTCAGCTCTGCACTGCCCATGAGGCTAGCCCTTGACCTCAAGCTTTCAGTGGAGTAGGTTAGAGTATGATCCACAGCCTTAAAGGAGACTTCTGGGAACGTGTCTTTCTTGGACTTCTTGTCTCATTGTGCTGAAGTTGGGAGTTTCAAGGTGTGGAAGCTTGAATAGTGCAGATGGCTGCATCCTAAAGGAAGCCTGGGGAAGCTTCCTTATATGAGGAGGGTTATGGAAAAGGAAGGAGTTAGGAAGGACATAGAGGAGCAGTGATTTCCTCCATCTCCATTCCTCAGTTATCCTCAGCTGGGATAGTAGCAAAATCTGCTTTGAAATAGGCAAACTACAGCCCCATGTAATTTTCTCACACACAAAAATAAATGTTTGTTAGAAAGCTGAGGTGATTCCCACTGACACACTGACCTGAATTGGAGAAAACGGGGTGGGAGAAGGGATTTGAAGGGGGAAAGAGCAACCTGCTCTCACTTTGGTTTAGGAGATTAGCTAGTGAGAACGGGAATGAGCACTGCATTGGCTCCTGGCCTGCTTAATCTTTTATTAGGTATTAGTTTAAAACAAATTTTCTACAACATAAGAGAGTTCTGTGTTCTACAGGCTGACATCCAAGTCCTTATACCCCTTTGAGACTGGATCCCATGCTTTGTGTTCCCAACTGAGCCTCTCAGGCCAGGGCACTCTTGAGAGCTAGCTGGGACAAGGGCAGAAGGATTGGGGTTTTGTTGTTTCTCTTGTCTATTGGGTCAGGCTTCCAGCTACATCCCCTGGCTCCTTCTTATCAGATGGCATGCACACTGCTCAGCCTTCCTAGTAGTTATCTTCTTGTCTCCCCTGCAGCTCCAGAAGCGCTTCATCCTGAACCTGCCCTCCTTCAGTGTCCGAATCATCGACAAAGATGGCATCCATGAGCTGGATACCATCCTCCCCTCGAAGAGGAGCTCCTAACCCACCACCCTTCCCCAGCCTCCCCTACCTGATCTCACCAGCCAGCTACCTTTTTGTGACTGGCTCCTTGACTATTGTTTTCTATGCTTCTACAATTCATTATTCCCAGAGAACTAGATACTAATAAAACTGGATAATGACAAATTAGACTCTTCTCTTTCAGTTTGACTGGACTCTTCCCTCAGGGAAAATGTGTTCTGCTATTGAACTTAGTGAATGGTTCTTTTCTCTTAGGTCTAATTCAGTTAAATTTTTCACTTCCATCTCTTCTGCTCTTGGGTTGTACTTAGTCTCTCTTGCCTTTTTTCTTTTTTAATTTTTATTGGTAGCTTTTGTTTTAATATTATATTTCCCAGCATCTTCATTTGCGTTCCAAGCTATTTCCCTCCCTCCCTCCCAAACTCTCACTAGAGAATGCCAGTATTTGATAAGGGTGTGTGTGTGTGTGTGTGTGTGTGTGTGTGTGTGTACTATACAATATACTATACTTAGTTCCATATATCAATTCTTTTCTCTGGGAGTAGACCTTTGAAGTTCCTTTGTGATTGACTTAAAGATTCATTTATCTCACAATAGCTTACTCATTCACATTTACTCTACAACATTGCTGTTACTGTATACCACACTATCTTGCTTCTTGCTTGTTTGACTTTTTGTTATTTCATGCAAATATATGCTTTTTATTAAACAAGGATCTCACTGAGCAAAACTCAGTCTGCCACAAATTTAGCCCCACAGTATGTCTTCTATCCTGCCTTTCCCAGCAAAGAATCATTTTTTAATGAGATACTTTTCCTGCTCCTCTGTTCTCAAAATATTGTGCTGAAGGGTCCTCAGAACAGTTGCCCTCAATTGTATATCCTGTTGCTTGACCATGTGATGTCTCTTGATGATCATTAAGTCAGCTTGGTATAATGGAGAGAACGTCCCCATTTGGAGTAAAATGCAACTGGATAGACTCAGTAGGGCAACTTGGTCTCGCAGTGGAGTGCTGGGTCAGAAAGACTCATCTTCATGAGTTCAAATCTGGCTTCAGACCCTTACTGGCTGGGGCAGGTCACTTTTTGCCTCAGTTGCTCATCTACAAAATGGCGAAAATAATAGCACCTCCTTCCCAGGGTTGTTGTGAGGATAAAATAAAATAATAAGTGCTTTGCAAACCTGAAAGCACCATGTAAATTCTAGCAATTACTACCACCACCACCATAACCATTATCTTAGTTAAGACTGCCACATTGACGTAAGTCACTTAAACTACATCTACCATTTCTTAAGTGAAACCCAGGTCTTCCTGCAAAACATGTTTTTAGAAGACTCTTGGACCCTCTTCTCAGGAGGGATACCTACTCCAGAGAGATTCCAGGCCCAAGATTAGTCCTGGGAAGGGATGAAGACAGGGGTAGGAAAGAGAGGGCTGGGAGAGCAGCCATTCAGATGGCCTTAAAAGCTACTACAAGAATCCTCAGTAAGATCAGTAGGTTCCTAAAGTGGATCTTTGTTCTATTAGAATGGTGGAAACAAAGTATTCATTTTGAATATACTTGCAACCTAAACAAAGGTGTTTGCTTAGACAAACACTGTTTGGTTTGGCAGGCTGAGCTTCTCTAACATTTTGTTCCCAATTGGTTTTGCATAATATTTATTTAAAGGAATGTAGCTCTTCTGTCTAGTAGTTGGGATTTCAACCAGACTGTTAGCACTTTATAAGTCTCCGTTAAAGGAGAGGAAGTTTGATTTAATGGAGGGAGAACTAAACTTAAGAAGCAAGAGATTTGGGTTCAAGTTTCTACTGGGATTCTGCCATGGTGTTTATTACCTGTGTGAAAAGTCACCCGAGTTCTTTTGAGTTTGTAAAATCATTTAAAAATATTTGAAGGGAAAGGAACTAGATGATCTTTTAAGATTTAAAGGATTATAGGTTTTGAGCAAATGAGACCTGGGAAGTTATCTAAGTCTGTCACCACAACTGCCATGTTGGGCCCAGAGACAGTGGCTTTTCCAAGGTCATTTATCATTTAGTAAGTAAGTATTTAATAAGGGGTAGAATTGAATTTCTGGATCACTGTTAAGCCCTTTTCATCTCTCAATGCCGTGATGCTAAGACTTACCAATAGATCTGCCTCACAATATTAGAGCCAGGGAGTCATCTGCCCATTCTATAGAAGGGAAACAGATCTGAGAAATTAAGTGGCTTGTCCAAGGTCACAGTAACAGGACTGAAGTCCAAATCTGACTTCCAAGTCTGATAGTGATGTTCTGTTTTATCTTTCCTTACTACTACACCATACTGCCTCTTTGGGGATGGAAAGTAGACTCGACAATTGACTCACCTGAAACTCCGAAGTTGTGGGGACTCTACTGTCCCTTTAATACCCTTTGATTCCTTACCAAAAATTCTGCTCCTGATGGGCTTCCTATTGGCTCCCATCTGCTTACAGGTGATTAATAAACAAAAAACAATTTATCCCTTCCCAGACCTCTGGGTTGGAGGTACGTTGGAGTGGAGAGCATCTGTTTAGCCTCAGGGTAGAGAGAGAACACCAGGGCCAGCTGATGAAGAGATACTGGAGTTTTACCAGGAACCAACATCTTGGCACCTTCTGGGAAGAAAGAAGGAAACCCAGAATGTCTGAACTGCCAACACAAAGCTGCTCTCTGAAGGACACTGAAAACCCCTCCTGTTTCAAAGGGTAGAATAAATCTGGTCCCCTCCTTTTCTTGAGCTTGCCTGCTGGTCTACCACAAAGTCATAACTAAGATCTTTCATTACAAAAGCAAAATCCATGAAGGAGAAAGAATTAGGATGATTCCCAGACGCCTTTCAAGGCCTGCTGCCTGATCTTTTACTGCCTTATATTTATTTAATAGTAATATTGCCATTGATGAGCTTCAAAAAAGCTTTCTTAAAGTTTACCCAACTTTTTTAAGGGTTACATTTTTCCCTTCCCGCTCCTCCCCAATACTTTTATCTTTAAAAAAGGGCAAAGGGGTTTTATTCCAATTAAATCACCTATTTATACCCTTACAGAAGATGTCATTCTAGTATCTTGAATGTTGAACTGGAAGTCCCAGAAATCATCTGCCAACCACTCATGACAAAATGGAGATCAGAGGAGAGGAAGTGGCTGTCCCAAGAGCACTCAGTTGGTATTAGAATGGGGACTAAAATCCTAGTCTCCCAGCTTCCAGTTGAGAGCTCTTTCCACAGTACATATTGCTGCTTTCTAAAAGCCTGAATTCCCAGTGATTTAAAAGTCATGATGAGCAGTACTAGCTGTCTAAATGCATGAATTTTAATTTGAGGCCACCAGATGTGCAGAAAAGCCGCTAAGTAAACCAGCCATCTACACGTATAAATCACCACCTATTTTTCATTAGAGCCAAACCAAGCAAGTCAGGGGCTGAAAAACAATAAAAATTTTCCCCAGAAAATAAAAAAAAAAGAATCACCAAGAAAAAAAGAAAATGTCATGACCCTTTTAAAGTCTTTCTGCGTTGTTCCAATATCCACAGTGAGCTGTTGCCTCCGCTCCAGCTAATAATCCTGACCATATGTCTTATTAGCAAAGCCTCAGGCCCAAGGAGTTAACAAGACCCTGTTCTCATTTTTTTGATTTCCTGGCTAAAGATGGTCCCTTCCTGAGGACTTCAGTGAATAGGTAACTGATAGCACCATAGGCCAATGTCAGAAGATCTGTACTTTGTTTTCTCGATTCATTTTCTTGAATGAAGGCATAGATAGCATGTTTATCAAATCTACAGGTGGCACAAAGCCAGGCAGGATAACTAATGCACTGGAGGCGAGTCAGGATCCTGCATACATCAGGCTAGAACACTGGGCCAAATCTAATAAGATTAAATTTTAAAGAAATCAATGCAAAGTGTTACACTTGGGTTAAAAAACAACTCCACAAGTCTATATGGAGGAAGCATAGCTAGACAAGGTTGTCTGAAAAGGATCTGAGCTTTTTAGTGTACCACAAGGCTCACCATCAGTCAACAGTGTGATGGGACACACAACTAATGTGATTGTAGACTGCATTAAGAGACACATGAGTTGCTAGTTTCATATTTA
Source organism: Myrmecobius fasciatus (assembly GCA_023553655.1). Classification (NCBI taxonomy): domain Eukaryota; kingdom Metazoa; phylum Chordata; class Mammalia; order Dasyuromorphia; family Myrmecobiidae; genus Myrmecobius; species Myrmecobius fasciatus. Next base: position 429,882 of record JAJPUD010001335.1, read on the forward strand.
ACATGTATCAGACTACCTGCCTTCTAAGGGAGAGGGTGGGGGAAGCAGAGCAAAATTTGGAACAGAAGATTTTTTAATTATGCATATGTTTTATAAATAAAAAGCTTTAATTAAAGAAAGAAAGAAAAGTAAAAACTGGAGAAGCTAGTTTCACTGAACTCAACCAAACCATAACTGAAATATTGTGTTCAGTTCTGGGAGCCACATTTTAAAAATTCAAAATACATTTATTTTTTGTTGGTCAGTCATGTCCAGCTCTCTATGACCCCGTTCGGTGTTTTCTTGGCAAAGATACTGGAGTGGTTCGCCATTTTTTTCCCCAGCTCATTTTATAAATGAGATGAGGAAACTGAGGAAAACAGACTTGCCTGGGATCATTGCTAGTAAGTGTCTGAGGCTGTATTTGAACTTGCCTTTCTAACTCCCACAGGTCATCTAGATGGATCAGTGGATAGAGCACTGGGCCTGAAGTCAGGAAGATTCATCTTCCTGGATTCAAATCTAACCTCAGATACTTACTATTGTGTGAAACTAGGCAAGTCCCTTAGTCCTGTCTGCCTCAGTTTCCTCACCTGTAAAATGAGCTGGAGAAGAAAATAGCGACCACTCTATTTCTCTGCCAAGAAAACCCCAAATGGGGCCACAGAGAATAATTGATAACTTCCTAACTCCAAGCCTGGCACTCTTATCTACTATGTCACCTAGCTACCCCAAAAGGCATTTATTAAGTGCTTACTATGTACAAGACACTGCAGAGATGCAAAGATAAGGATAGCTTCTGCCTTCAAGAAGCTCAAATATGTGTGTGTGTGTATAATTAGGAATATCTAAGATTTATACGGAGTATATATATACATATATATATACACACACACATATATATATAATTAGGAATGTCTAAGATATGTACAAAGCAGATCAAAAGTAAAATTTATGGGGGAAATTTATTAATAAATTGAAAGTGCCCAGAGAGGAGCAGCCAGGATTCTGATGGGCCTCAGATTCATGCTATATGAGGATTGGTTAAAGGTGCTAAAGATGTTAAAACTGGAGAAGAGATTTGGGAGTGGGATGCGATTGGTGGGCTCCTCCTCATCAGAAGTCTTAGAGCAAAGGCTGTGTGACCCCTTGTTGGTTACATGTAGAAAAGATCATTTGTCAGATATGGGTTGGATTATGCGCCTTTCCAACTCTGAAATTCTACATGATGTTGTGATGTAGTGGGATGGACCTTAGAGTTAGATATGGAGGACCTGAGTTTAAATCTTGACTCTGGTACTTAGTGCCTGTAAGATCTTGGTCAAGTCATTTGCTCTGTCTATAGGCAATGGTTTTCACATCTGTGAAATAAGAGAGCTTGATTCAGTGGTCTCCTAAATTGCTTTCTAGCACAATACTGGTGATCCTAGGTGAGGGCATGCTGTGCAACTCTCTTGGTGCTGAATCCACACAAGCTAAGTAGAGGGAATGCCAAAGATAGCTGGCCAAATCCTGACATTCTGTGCTGGCTCACTCTGATATCTTGTCGCTCGTTGTTTTATACCCAAGCCAAAGATGGAGCCAGGGGACAGGCTTCAGGCCAGAAGGAATTGGTGAGAAGCCTCATAATAGCTTTAGACCAGAGCTTTTTAAATTTTCTGTCATGGATTCCTTTGGTGATCTGTTAATGCCTGGGAATGCCTCAGAATAATGTTTTTAAATGCATAAAATAAAATAAATAGGATTACAAGGGAAACTAATTATATTGAAATATAGTACATAGCAGGAAGGTTGATCATGTGTGATCTACATCAATAATTTGAAGTAGAAATGAGTATAAACAATATTTCAAGACATCTGGCAGCAAATAATTTGATATTCAATTCAATAAAGATGAAGCTTTGGGACAGGAAGCTAAGGTGGAATAGCGGATAGAATGCTGGGCCCCGAGTTAGAAAGCCTCATCTTCCTGAGTTCAAATCTGGCCACAGCCACTTCCTAGCTGTGTGACTCTGGGCAAATCACTTCACTCTGTTTGCCTCGGTTTCCTTATCTGTAAAATAAGCTGTAGAAGGAAATGAGAAACCATTTCAGTATTTCTGCCAAGAAAACCCCAAGTGAGGTCACAAAGAGTTGGATAGGACTGAAAAATGATTGAAGAACAATATGTGCGAAGCACTGTGCACACATAGATATGATTTCTCCTAGTGACAGTCATAGGTATACCTCATAATTCCTCTTTGAAGGTAATGCTAAATTTTAATTAGAAATTAGTCAAAAGAAAGATGTAATTTTAATCTCATGCACATTCATAAATCCAGTGAAATCTAGGTCTGTGGTTCCCCAGTCAAGAAGCCCTGCTCCAGAGGTATCAACATTACCTCTGAGCCCTCTCTCTAACAAATGGGGGTTACTCCCCCAAGAACAATCAGCTTCAGCTTTCAGGGTCCCATCTTAAGAATCCTGTGCCATGATGGGGTTATATCAAATGATCTCTGAGGATCTCTCCAGTTTCTATAATGTTGACAAAGGAAATTGGGACTCATCATCTCACTCATCAAGGATAGTCCAGGTCAAAGTGGATGAGATGTTATGGATCTTTTCACCATAACTCTACTAGAATTCTAGCTACAAAGCTGCTCTGGCCCTTATCACTGGGACCATCTTTTCTAAACTAAAACCCTCAAAGCTCATTAACTGAGATCTGACTCTTGTTCACAAGCCCAAGTTATGCCAGTATCCATTAATATCTTCTCCTTGCTATCTTGATTCTCCCCCCACACACACCCCTACCACCATCCTGTTAAAGTTTCCTTCATTTTCTAAATGAAACAAACTAAAAACCACTTTCCTCCAAATTTGGGCCCCTTTCTTGGCCTTCCTGGGGAGGAGTAAGATTTTTTTCTCCCCAGCAATACTCACAGTTCAAATCGGGAGCAGTCTTGTAAATGCAAAGTGACATTTTAAGCGGTTTGGTTCCGTGATAATGTGCCATTAGGTCGTTATCCAATAAGGTTATTCATGTTTTCTAACTCAACCCAGCTGTGGAAGGAAGAGTGCAAAATCTCTTTCTGCTGTTGGAGGCCAGAATTTTTTTTTTGGGGGGGGGGGTGAGAAGGAAGAGACAGAGACAGAGAGACAGACAGAGACAGAGAGAGGGAGGGAGAAAAAAAAGAGGGAGGGAAACAGAAAAGGAGGGAGGAAAAGGGAGAGGGAGAGACAGAGAGAGAAGAGAAAGACAGAGATAGAGAGGCAGAGAGAGAAGGAGGGAGACAGAGAAAGAGGAAAGGAAATGGAGGGAAGGAAAGGGAGAGGAAAAGGAAGGGAGAGAGAGAGGAGAGAGACAGAGAGAGGGAGGAGACAAAGAAAAGAAGAGGAGAGACAGACACACACACAGAGAAAGAGAGACAGATAGAGAGGAAGGGAGACAGAGAGAGGGAGGGAGACAGAGAGAGGAAGGGAGACAGAGAGAAGGAAGGAGGGAGGAATGGAGAGAGGGAAAGGGAGAGGAAGAAGAAGGGAGAGGGAGAGACAGACAGAAGAGGGAGAGGGAGAGAGGGAGAAGAGAGAGGGAAACACAGGAAGAGGAGTGGGAGAGAGGAGAGAAACAGACACAGAAAGAAACAGAGAGAGGGAGAGAGAAACAAAGAGCAGGGAGGGAAAGAGAGAGGGAGGGAGACAGACAGAGATAGAGAGACACAGAGACAGAAATAGAACAGGGAGGGAAGGAGGAAGGGAGAAAGACAGAGATGAAGACAGACACACGTGAGAGAGACAGAGACAGAGAAAGGGGGGGAGGGAGGGAGGAAGGAGGGAGCAAAAAGAAGAAAAAGAGAAGGAAGGGAAGTAGAGAACAGAAGGGAGAGACAAACAGAGAGAGGGGGGAAGGAGGGAGGGAGAAAAGAAGTAAAGGGAGGGAGAGAGGAATAGAGAAGAGAGAAGGAAAGAGTGCTAGTTATGCTTAGTTCTATCCTAGGGGGCCCTTTGCCTTTTTTGGATGTTTCCTTGGCATGAAAACTGCTTGACACTTTACTTAGCATCTTCAGGAGACTGGCCCTGGGGCACTGGGCTCAATGCTGCAGGCTAAGGACATGAAGCTAATACAGTTCCAAATGGCTTTCAAGCATGATTTGCATTTAGAGCCATTTTTTCTAGGCTTTTTGATAAGGGCTGAAACAAAAAATAAGGTAAAAGACAAGACTGCTGTCCACTAGCAGCTTGCAGCATGGAATTAAAATAGTTCCTGGGGCATGGTAGATAGGGAGAATTAATAAAGATGGAGCAAAAGAGAAAGGAATGAGAGCTCTAAGACACTTCTACTGTGAATCCATCTCTAATAAGAAAGAATAGGAGCTCATGTTAAATTCACTGCACAACAGGTCTTAGAAAAAAAGTTCAGAAACTACCAGCCATATTCTGCCTATTCACTCTAGGATCCCAGGGAAAACCCATCCAGTATTGCCCTAAGTGAGCACCAAACTGAATGGATGGAGAGATATCACTAATACTTTTATGCAAATACATTCACTCCAGAGCCTAGCTTTTTATCCTTGCCTAATTTCCCCATTGGTGGAACTTCTTGAACCAGGACCTTTTGAAAGTCCCCTGCCAATTGGAGGACATTTTCTTGGACATCTGTGCCGGGGTGGGCTTCATTCAATAGCACAAAATTCACTATTGGGGTTGTCTAGAAGGGGGAAGAAGCCATTAGAGTCAACATCAGTCTCTACTTCTTCCAGGTGGTGAAAAGTTTGAGGGTAATCTCTGCCACAGGATTAGAAGAAAGAACGAATGGATAAATCCTGGCAATTCCTAAATCAGCTGGAAGTCCAGAAGGGTTAGAGATTCAAGTCCAACCAGTAGCAGGGACTGACTGATCTCTACTAACCAAGCTAGGTGGCCAGGTCTACAGGTCAGCCACATGTGATTAAGAGGAATCAACCAGAACCAAATGAATCAACCTTCCCCTCAATGGGCTTTGGCCACATAAGCTTGCCCTCCAGAGGCAACTCAGCTTGATTTTTGTGTCCTACGCCACCCCTTCCTAGATTTTTAGCCTTGCAAGATGAGTCCATTATTTCCTAAAGCTTTCTCTGCATGGAAGAAACAGGAGTTTCTGAGCAGCTGGGAAGTCTGTTTTCTTCTCGAGACAATAAAGTTATCGTGTTTGTTTGGTTGTTATTGTTTTCTCCGGGGAGGGGGGGGGCGGGAAGCCTGTGAAGTGGAAAAATAATAAGTTGTTATATTTGTATAATTTGTATACTTTATATTTATACATTTGTATAATTTGTATATTTGTAGATAGGGGAGGCAGCAGAAAAGACCTGAATTCAGTTCCTCAATAACCCCTTGAATGAAACTGTAGCATTAAATGTATCCTTTAACCTCTCAGAGCTCTAGGCCAGGTGAAACACAGATCCCCAAACCCAAAATCTGCCTGAGTGCAACCTGTACTAGATTCAAATGGAATTGGGAAATATTTAACAAAATAAATAAAAATACAATTAAGAAATAAATATTACATTTTAAAACTGTCAATATGCACAGCCCACATGGATCCCTGTGTAGATCTTAGGCCTCTTATACCACTATTCTGGGCAACTCTCTAAAACTTTAAATTGCAAACCTGCATGGGCAGTATTTCCTTCCCCTGGGAATTCCCTAGACCAATGAAATCACAGGTTGAGTCCCTACCCACTACATTTGTATAGTTGTTCAGTCATTTCAGTCTTGTCTGACTCTTTGGAACCCCATTTGGGGTTTTTGAAAGGCAAGGATACTGGAGTGTTTGCCATTTCCTTCTCCAGCTCATTTCATTGATGAGGAAATTGAGACAAAGAGTTAAATGTCTTGCCCAGAGTCATGATCCTCCTCCTCCATCCACTGTGCCACTTAGCTAACATATATTTGTATAGTATTTTATACTAATTCAGAATATGCTGACATTTGAACCCCACCAATAACCCCTTGAGATAGGGTGACTTCCCATTTTGTGATTGAGGCAATGGAGATTTTAGTGATTTTCCAGTAGTCAAAAAGTTAGTAGCGGAGCTCTGATGAAAAATTCAGTCTTTGGACACTGCTCCATTCCTCCAAGATCTCAGAAAAGCCTGCCAAGTACATAGTCAAGAGTCTTTCTCCTTGTACATAAGCAACAGTTACCCATGAATTTTTGGATCCTATGACATTAAACTGAGAGGCTGTGGTTATCTTCTCATACCCAAAATAAAGGCAAGTTAAGGACAACTAGGTGGTACAGTGGATGGAACACTAGACCTGAAGTCAAGAAGATCCAAGTTCAGATTCAGTCTCAAACATTGGAAAAACCATCTAACTCTACCTGCCTTAGTTTCCTCATCTGACAATAATAGCACCTACCTCCCAGGCTTGTTGTAAAGCTCAAATGAGCACTGAGTAGGCACTTTAATAAATGCTTTTGTTGTTGAGTCCAACCCTTTGTGATCTTTTGGGATTTTCTTAGCAAAAATACTGGAGAGGTTTGCCATTTCCTTCTCCAGCTTATTTTACAGATGAGGAAACTGAGGCAAACAGATTAAGTGACTTGCCCAGATCATGTAGCTAGTAAGCACTGAAGCTGTATTTGAAATTGTCTTCTTGACTCTAGACTCACCACCTAACTATCCTATACATGCTTATTCTGTTCTAAAATCCATGCAATTTTAATGATAATCTACATTCATAAAGTGCTTTAAAGTTCACAAAGTACCTAACAGCCACATTATCTCAGTTGAGTCACAGAACAGGTCTCATTAGCATGCCCATTTTATAGCTAAAAAAAAAACAAAAAACAAAGATTGAATGATTTGCTCAGGATTACAAACTAAAGTGTCCGAAGGAGATTAGAGCTCTTTTCCTGACTCTGAGTCTGGTCTCCAATAAATGCTTATTCTGGTTAAAATCGATTTTTATGATAGTCCGAGCTCATAAAGTACTTTGAAGTTCACAAGGCACCCGACTCCTACATTATCTCATTTGATTGACAAAACAGGTCTTATTAGTGTGCCCATTTTATAGATGAGGAATTTTATCCATGGTCAGGCAACTCATATCAGAGGCAAGATTTGAAACCAGCTTGTTATCCACTGTCCCACACTGCCTTTCAGCTTTCCCCCAGCTGGTTCCTCAAGCATTGTCAGAGCTCCTTTCCATTTCCTTATATTGATAATATAATATAATATAGATATATTGCCTTCCCACTGACAACCCAGACCACCCCACAGACCCCCAACCCTTAGCCTGAATAAGGACAGGGAGGGCTGCAGAGCCAATCAAAAGATTTTATTAAGCAGACACCTTGGTGGTTTGAGAAGAACACATCTATTTCAGGATCCAGAGAAACAAGAGTCAGTATAGTGCCGTCAAAGGCTCACCAGCGACATGATGGCGGAGGTGGCAGTAGTTCAGCTGCCACTCTGCCAAGCCAGAAGTTCCCAGGGATAGAACACCCCCCTTCCTTCCCATGTCCATTGGCCCAGAGGTCCCTTGGACTCTTTGCCGAATAGGAAGGAAACCAAATCAGAATTCCCAATTCAACCCAATATAAATAATTCGCAATGGAGACTGTGAGACATTCTGATTTAATTACAACATAAATAAATATATACAGATGGTGACAAGGCCATGGAGTTTGGCCTGGACTCAAGTGCTGCTTCTGCTTTGTGTTTTTTCAATAGCCCCTCTCTCCCTTGGGTCCTTCTCATTTTTGGGGGGAGGGGAGAGAGAATCATCAGGGAGGTGGAAAGAAGGGTTATTGAAGAACTTAACAGAGCTGATTCTTCATGTCCATCACTCTTGTGGAAGAATGGGAAGGGAGTCAAAGCATCGATCCTTGAACAATATCCAGCTCTCTCCCATCCACCACTGATCACTGGTCATCAGCCATGCTGGTTATTTCCTATGCCTCTTTGTGTGGTGAGGGAGGCTGTCTCTGGACAACCCCTGTACACACCCACACCCACACCCACACACCAGTTTCAGCCAGACAAAGGATTCCCACTCTCATTTGGAACCTCCCCCACCCCAGTCACCACCCTCCCCCCCCTTGCCCTGTGAAACCCCTTCCCCACCCCTTCCCCACAAAAGGAGGCTCCCTCAGAAACCTTCTCTAAGCCTCTTCCACAGAGAAGGGGATAGAGAAACCAGAACATTGCACGTGTGATATAAGCTGACTGGGTCCCCGGCTTCCAAATGAATCCATCTGCAGAAGGAACGAGGTCTCCCCTGCTCCCAATTCCAGCCCACTATTCCATGGTTTCCCTCTATTTTTTTCCTTCTTTCCTCAATCATTGCCTTTGAAAGCAAACTAAGATTCTTTCCAACCTGTGCTCCAGAATGACCCAACAGTCAAACCACCATTTTCCCCCCTTCTTTTTCTCCCTGCTCCCAAAACTCAAGAGATCAGGCCTCCTTTCGCAAGCTTCAGGAGAACTCCAAGCCAAAGGAGGCAGGGAGGCAGGTAGCCAGGGCAGATTATTTCTGGTGTTTCACATCCTTTTCTGATAATTTCGAGTCTCCAGCTGGGTGCCTGTTGCTTGAGCTGCTCAGGAACATTTTGTCGAGTCCCTTGAGTGATTCAACCAGGTAGTTCTGGAAGGCCGTGAGCGCAGCGCAGATGGCTGGCCCCCCAAAGCCATGGGTGATGAGGCTGAAATGAGTGAGGCAGCTCTGGACTCCCGGCTCTAGAATGAGAGAGGGTCGGCTATTGCCCAACGGGGAACGGTCCTGTGCCATCAGGTCTGAAAACTCTTTGCAGATTTGCCTGACAGGAGAGGAGAGAGATATCCCAGGTTAGTTAGAAAAAGAGCAGGTGCATTAGAATCGTAATCGGGGAGAAAGGAAAGGCTCTGAGAGATCAGTATGGAAACTATTGCCTAATACTTTACATATATAGTGACTACATTGTATGTGTGTGTGTAAAATCTTTTTTTTATTTAATTTTATTTAACATTTGTACCCAGTTATATTCAAAACAGGAAAAAAAATTACATTTTTAATTTTTTTTGAGTTCTAGGTTCTCTCTTATCTCCACACACAATTAAGAAACCACATATGAAGTTACACAAAACATTTTCATAAGTCAAATTGTGAAAGAAAACATAGATGTCCTATCCTAATGAATTTAAAAAAACTTTAAGTTTAAAAAAAGAGAGAGAGAAAGAATGATTTAATCAGTATTCAGATACAATCAGTTCCTTCCCTGGGTATGGATAGGATTTTTCATTCTAAATCCTTTGGAGCAAATGGGGATCATTGTGTGTGTGTAGTATTTACAAAATTTACAAAGCCCTTTCTTCCAGATAACCTTGTGAGTCAGGTGAACACAAGTCTCCCCATTTTATAGATTAAGAAAAGCAAATGAGATAACATTTGTAAAAGGCCAAGGACAGTGTCTCTAGCACATAGTAGGTACTTAATAGTTGTTCCTTTCCTATCTGCTATGCTTTTCTAATGCATGAGTAGCTATTTCGATATCAGTTGAGAACTGTTGGGGCAACCAGAGGGCTGGGGTGGTGGTGAGAAGGACAAGGGAAGGAGATACCATCCCATGATTGGTAGGTGACTATAGACTTGAGTATCATGGTGATTACTAAGCAGCTACTTTGTGCAATATTTTAGGGTGAAGATGGACAAATAAGGCTTGTTCTGCCCATGCCCCCACAGAACTTTATTTATGGTACAAGAGGAGCTGAGTTACAAAAAGTACTACAACTCCAAGGTGCTAAAAGAAAAAAAGAAAGTTATTATACAGAGAATATTTGTATCAGCATTTTTTATATGATAACAAAGAACTAGAAGCAAAGAACCACTATTTGGGGAATAGATGAATAAATTGTGACATATAAATACCGTGAAATATTATTATTTTTTTTTTACACTGGATCTGTGATTTCTTTCATGTAAGGAACTCCCAATGAGGAAATTCCCTTTGCTGATGCAGATCTCAAGTTTCAAGTACAAAAACCTTGTACTTGGATAGAAAGAATTTAACCCTAATGCATTCACCTCAAAAATCAACAAATAAGAAAGGATTCAGAGATACATAGGAAAAACTTGTATGAATTGATGCAGCATAGACCTGCAAAAACCTAAAAAAAATAGCATAAACCTATTTATACAATGACCACAATGATTTAAGGAAAATAGCCTTCAATGACATTAGAACTCTGACTAAAAGAGAAATCAATTGAATTTTTTTTTGTGTGAAATAAGTCATATTTTTAAAAGGCATATAATTTTTTTTCAAATAAAACTTTAACAAACTTAAACAATGCAAAACTTAATACTAATTCAAAATATATTAATAATCAATAAACTTTTTTAAAAGAAAAGAGATATATTGAAAAAAAGAAAGACTTTTTCTTTACTTTCCTTATTTTTGTTTCTTTCAAAATGACTAATATGGAAATGTTTTGTATGATTGCACATGTATAACCTATTATCAAATTGCTTTCTTTCTCGAGGGGAGGAAGAGAGGAACAGAGAGAATTAAGAATTCAAAAAAAATTTCAAAAGAATGTTAAAAATTGTTTTACATGTAATTGGGGGAAATTAAATATTAAATTTAAACAAAAAATAAACTAAGAGGAATAGTCATCAAACTGATGCTTTGGGAACTTAAATACCTTAGAATCTCCAGCCCTAGTTCTTGTTATAGGGATCAGAATAATTCTTGAAGACAAAGACTATGGCTTATTCTTCTTAGTGACCCTGCCTCCCCCTCTGATTTCCTAGTGCCAAGATTTTCATACTCAAAGTTCTAGATTAAATGTATGATGAATGAATGCTTCAAATCTGAGTTCCATTTCCTCTTAAGGTTCCTTCCATCTCTGATGCTCCATGATTCTACTTCCTCTGGATAATACAGCAAAATTTCATGGAAGAGATAGGATTTGAGCTGGGCCCTCTCTGTTCTCTCTCAACTAAATGAGAGGTCAGTTTCCATAAGATCAAATTATCATGGCTATACAGATGCTGAAAGAGACCTCAGAGCCAGGAAGATGCCTGTTCAAAGCTTACTTCTGACACAATTTAACTTCTCTCAGTGTTCTGGGAAATTCTTCAAGACTCCAAGTTACAGAGAAAGGGCTGGCTTTTATTGGTATAAGGATTTCTTTATATCAGTGAAAATGCAGTTCTAGTCTCTATCCCTATACATATTATTTCCAGATCTATATATCCAGCTCAATATCTATATATTCCAGATCTATATATCTCCTGAGCCTCAGAGAGACTTGAGCTGGATATATAGATCAGGTATGTATGTATCTGGTTAATTGGGCCCTCTGTACCAGCAACTCACCCCAACTTTGCCCAGCTCTCCATAGCACATACTCACTTAGTGGCTAGCAGCATGTTCTTTCGACTGTGCAGTTCTGCAGGGTCCGCATGCTGCCGGCACAGGTACTCAGCTGCTGCCTTGGCTGGGAACTCTGTCTCACACACATAGCCAAAATCCCTGGCAAGGTGCACAGCCTCTCCTGGAGAAGGGCAGAAGGCTGTTATTACAACCAAAATAGTCTCCTCCATCCTCTTACCCCTGTTTCAGAGCTGCTGGGACATTCAATCTATTGCGTTTTCTTTTATGAGGGGAAGTGGATCCAAGGCACCCCCTTCTAACTTAACCTGTTAGCTTCAGATAGGGAAAGGGAGCCTTTGAGTTTTTTACCCTCCCATTCTGTTTTAGTTAGGTGACCTCCAAACTGCTCACGTACACTTTTTACTTAGCTTCCTTCAAAGGGCAATCAAAGTACTCTCATGAAGCCTTTCCCTTAGCTCTCGGAAAACTGGAAGCTCCTTAAGAGCAGAATATGTGGGCTTATATCCCAAAGAGATCTTAGAGGAGGGAAAGGGCCCCACATGTGCAAAAATGTTTGTGGCAGCCCTTTTTGTAGTGGCAAGAAACTGGAAATTGAAAGGAAGCCCATCAACTGGAGAATGGCTGAATAAATTATGGTATATGAATGTTATGGAATATTATTGTTCTGTAAGAAACGACCAGCAGGACGATTTCAGAGAGGCCTGGAGAGACTTGCATGAACTGATGCTGAGTGAAACGAGCAGAACCAGGAGATCATTATACACAGCAACAATATTATATGATGATCAACTCTGATGGACATGGTTCTCTTCAACAATGAAATGCTTCAAACTAGTTCCAGCTGCTCAGAGATGAACAAAGCCATATACATCCACGGAGAGGCCTGTGGGAACTGAGTGTGAATCACAACATAGCATTTTCACGCTCTCTATTAATGTTTGCTTGAATTTTGTTTTCCTTCTCAGGTTTTTTTTCTTGTAGATCGATTTTTCTTGTACAGCAAGAAAACTGTATAAATATGTATACATATATTTGATTTGTCAAATATTTTAACATAATTAACATGTATTAGACGTCCTGCCATCTAGGGGAAGGGATGGAGGGAAGGAGGGAAAAATTTGTAGCAGAAAGCTTTGCAAGGGTCATTGTTGAAAAATTACCCATGCATATGTTTTGCAAATAAAAAGCTTAAAAAAAAAAAGAAAGAAAGAAAGAAAGAAAGAAAAGAAATGACCAGCAGGATGATTTCAGAGAGGCCTGGAAAGACTTGCATGAACTGATGCTGAGTGAAATAAGCAGAACCAGGAGATCATTGTACACAGCAACAACAAGACTATATGATGATCAGTTCTGATGGAAGTGACTCTCTTCAACAATGAGATGATTCAGACCATTTCCAATAATCTCATGATGAAGAGAGCCATTTACACTCAGAGAGGAGTATAGGAACTGAGTGTAGATCACAACATAGCATTTTTACTCTTTTTGTTGTTTGCTTGCATTTTATTTTCTTTCTCAATTTTTTTCCTGTTTGATTTGATTTTTCTTGTGCAGCAAGATAATTGTATAAATATGTATGCATATACCGGATGTAACATATCTCTACCATGTTTAACATATACCGGATTACTTGCCATCTAGAAGAGGGGGTGAGAGAAGGGAGAGAATTGGAACACAAAATTTTGCAAAGGTCAATGCTGAAAAATTATCCATGCATGTTTTGAAAATAAAAAGCTTTAATAATAATTTTTAAAAAGGTTTTTTAAAAAGAGCAGAGTATGAGTTGTTTTTTAGTTTCTTTGTCTTCATTTTCAAAATTTTGCTATTGATTAGGGAGAATACATATACACACCCCTACTGCTGCTCTCTGGTATAGGTACAGCAGTCACACTGTTAAACCTCAGCCTTTTAAATATCATTCAGGGTATAGCCAATTGTAACTCAATTGATGGTGTTGCCTCTTCCAATTCCATCCAACAGACATTTATTCACTCCTCATTTTCTGCTCCTTATTTTCCATTTAGACTAAATCAACTCAGTTGGGGGGAAAAAATCATTTGGTCAGAGATTAGCTATCCCACCTAGATATCACACGCAGAGAAAAGTGCCATGCTATGGGAAAGCCTCAGAAAAACTGAAGCTAATCCAGGTTCCTTGCATATTGTAGGTACTCAATGGATTTTTGTTTAACTGAATTCTTTCTCCCTCATTAAGTGAAGCCAGGACCTTAAAAACCAGCTATGGAAGCTTACCAGTCTACTTGGGGGGAAGTAGGGGGGAGGGAAATAGCTTTTCTATTTCAAGTAGAGTTACTGAGCTGGGGTTGCTATTGTGGACAGCTAGGTGACACAGTGGCTTGAGTCTTGGGCTTGGAGTCAGAAGGACTCATCTTCCTGAGTTCAAATTTGGACTTAGACACTTACTAGCTGTGTGATCCTGGGCAAGTCACTTTAACCCCATTTGCCTCAGTTTCCTCATCTGTAAAAAAGGGCAAGGCTGTATCTTTGCCAAGAAAACCCCAAATGGAGTCACAAAGAATCAGATAAAACCAAAATGAGTGAATAGAGGCAGCATCACTGAGCTGGGGCCAGCTTTAAAGTCTGTCTCTTATTTTGTATTCGTTCACAAAAGTTCATTAGTGCCTGCTACATATAAGTCAGTGTTCTAGACTGCTCCTCCTGAAGTTTCCCATGGCACTTTGCCTGCGCCTTTTCCTGCTTTCCCTTAAATCACAATATTACATATACATGCCTTCTCCTGGTACTGGACTGTAAGCTCCTTGAGAGCAGGATCTGTGTCAATCTTAGCTTCATTGTGATCTGTGCTGAGCACAGGCTACTGTCCATGATGGGCTATTGGTAGATAGTTGTTGAGGGTATAGACTAGCCACACTTACCTTCCACCAGGGAAGTAAGCAGCGTCACATTAGCCGCCTTCCGACGCCCCGCTGGCAGGTTGAGACCAATCTTCTCCAATCGCTCCCGAAGACACCGGCCTCCATTTTTTGACTTGGCCCTATGAAGGGAGGGAGGGATATAAAGTCCTAGGTCAACAGACTCTAGAAATTAGCTCAGAGCCTTGCTTGCCTCCCCATACCCAAAATAATCTAGGGAGGAGTCTAGTTCTTCCCATCCAAGTCCTGCTAAAGGTAGACAGAACCCAAGAGTTAAGCATGAGGGGGGAAATGATGGACTGCTCATTCTTACTTCCTGAGGCATTTTCAAAGACTTACACAGAAAATTTACTCTGTTTCCCATACAGAAAGGTTACAAGGGGGCAAATTTCAGCCTTGATATAAGGGAAAACTGTTTAACCAAAAGAGTTGTCCAGAAGTGCAAAGGGATGCCTTGGTATGTCATGAGTTCTCCATCACTGGAAGTGAACACAAGAAGCTGAATAACTACTTCTCAGAGATCTAAGTGGTATAATACATGGACCACTAACATGTCCTAAGTATATGATCCTTTCTGGGCAATTTAAACTCTTTTGATTTCAATTTTGTCATCTGTAAAATGGAAATAATAACACCTACCTTTCATAATAACATCTATAAAGCACTTTGTAAACTGGAAATGCTATATAAATGCTATTATTCCTAGAGAGGCCACCTCCTGCTTAATTTATAATTAAAATTATATCAGCTGTCTGTTTTTGTCTCTTTTCTTCCTCTTCCTTCTCTTTCCCTCTCTTCCCTCCCTCTCCCTTTATCTTTCTCTTCCTCCCTTCCTCCTTCTCTCTTAGATGTCAGCACTAAGAGGAAGTATAGCATAATGGATATCTAGAGTGCTAGAATCTGAATCAGGAACATTTCAGATTCTGACTCAAATACCACCTAGCTTTGTGACCCTTAGCCCAACTTGGCTTTAAGCCCCTTGTCTCTTTAAAAATTAAAGAAAAAAAGGGGGGGGGGAGATTGAATCAGATGATGTCCAAGGTCCCTTCCAGCTTTCAATCTATGATTTTTTATTGTCTGGAGCTGGGCAGGAGTGGGGAGACAAGACTGAAGCAGGGTCCAGACTAGTGGGAACCTCAGAGCCTGGGACCCTCACAACAATAAAGATGACCTGAGAATGGCTCCCTGTCCTATTGGTCATTTGAAGGCCTTTGCTAGAGAAAATGGCTAACATGGGGTGGTTTTCAGGGTCTCTCTCCATTTGACCTGTGGTGGAAGGGCAAGCAAAGCAGCCCTATTGCCCCCTCAGGAGGCTTTGCCTTAACTAACTGCCAAGCTAAGCCAAGCTCCTCCTTCCAGAGCCCTCAGAAGGGCGGGAGAACTCCACGCTGAGGGATATGACCAGAGAGCTGTCCGCAGTGTCTGCCCCCTGGCAGCGGCTCTGGGGTAGAACGCCCTTTTTCTCACTCTCACCTGGGCCCAGCACACCCATTCCGACCTGCCTCCAGTCCCAGCCTATACTCCTGTCCTGGCCCTCGGGCATGGCCCAGGATTACTCCAGTTGCTACTATCTCCCAACTACATTGTACATTTCTGGTACACATTTGTATGTGTACATAGTCTCTTTCCCAACAGAATACAATTCTGTTCAGCTTTCTCTCGGTCTCCATCTGTATCCCTCTTTTTTCTCCTTTTCTTCCTCCTCTATCCATCCCAATTAGGCCAGAGAAAATGGCTAATGGGTGGCTTTCAGGGTCTTACTATGGCCACTTGACCTGGGCAAATGCAGCCCACAGACAGGACACATATACCCAGACTAGATACAGATCATCATCCTTAAGTACTATTCTCTCCATCCTCCTTGTATGAACCATATACCACATGTGTATACACACACATACACACTCATGGGCACATAATACTCTTCTACACAGGTCACAACCCACAGGCACCGACAGCTCCCAGAACCACTCATTCTGGACCTCACAAGTTACCTTGTCCCTACCGCACAGGTATATGGAAATGCTCACAAACTGGGTACACTTGTCCCTGGGTGTGAGGAGGGACATGGAATATGTGCCCTGGGAGGGAAAGAAGGAATGGGAAGTCTTGGTCTGGTCATCTAGCCAGCCCTCAGGTCTCTGCTCTTTCCATTAAAAGACCCTTTTCTTCCTATTTCTCCCCTGAACTCCAGAGCTTTTTTACCCAGAGACCATTTGACTTAGAGTTGTAAAGGATCTCGGCAATCATCTCATATACCCCTCTCATTTTGAAACAGACCCAGAGGGAAGCTGACCCCCCAAATCCCCTAGTAGTGAATGGCAAAGCTGGGATTCGAACGCAGGTCTCCTGACTTCAAATCTGCAGTTCTTGGGGCTTCCCCAAGCTCTCTCCCTCCCTCTTTTCTCCATTGGCTGCCTCAGCCAAGTCTTTCCCTCTTTCTGAGCCCCCCCCACCCCAAATATAATCAGCCACCAGCCTAGACTTGTGTGGGAGCTCCGGGGAGAGTAGAGTCGGGGCCAGCTGGGGCCTGTCTGCAAAGCAGCTCAACCCCCACCCACCTCCCCTAGTCCTGAGGAAAGACTGGTCCGAGGAGGAATTTCTTCCTCTCAGGGGGCTAGCTAAGGGTGAGTGAAGCAACTCTGAACTAGGGAGATCTGGGCTGGGAGCCTTATTCTACTGTTTATTTGGCTTCATGAACGTGGGCAAGTCCCAACCATTCTGAATCTGTTTTTCCATCTGTAAAATGGGCATCATAATTCCCCCACTATCTCCCTCGAGTCGTTGTGAAGAAAGTGCTCTGTAAGCGTTATAGATATGTACTTAGATAGGATTTAAGTGCTTGGGGAAAGAAAAGAAAAGGGAAGAGGAAGGAAAAGAAAGGAAGGAGCATTTATTATCTACTAGGGGCCAGGCTCCCTGCTGAGCACTTTACAAACACAATTTCATTCGATTCTGGTAGTAATAAGGGAGAAAAGGGATCCATACAACCAATCTCCCCAGAGGACCAACCGAAGCCAGTTCAGCCCACCTTTCACAAGATTATTATTCTTTTTTTTTTTACCTGCGCAAGACACCCCCAAGCAGGGAGGCATTGAGACACTCTGGGGGTGAAAGCCTTCTCTGCACTTCTCCCACGGTGACCTTGTACTTGGAGGTGGAGCTGAGCAGGGAAAGGCGGCCAGGTACGGAGCAGAAGACCTCATTGGGGTTAGTGACCACACCACTGACCAGGCTGTCCTTATTCAGGGACAGGGCAGAGATGGCACTGCCATTGGCTTTGGAAGGGATGGGCACTGTGGAAAAGAGACAATATTTTGAAACTATAATATCCCAAATCCCTGTCCCCTTTTCTATCCCCTCAAACTCACGCTATTTCCTTTACTTACAATGTCTTTTCCCCCTCCCTGCTGAACTTCTACCCATCTCTCTCTCTGTCTCTTTTTTTTCCAAGTCAGAAAGAATTTATTAAGTGCCTACTATGTGTATAGCACTGTGAAAAGGGCTGGAGATACAAAAAGTCAAAACAGAATACCTTTTATCCAAATTATGTTATAAATTCGGATAGGCAATTCTTGAAGTTGGCCCATTGATAGAGTTCATCTTGGATAGATCATGGAGACACACACTGAACTGAGCCCCAAACTGGAGACTCGATTGCCTTGGAAAATTATACAGTGTTTTTATGACTCGTCTACCTATCTTTGGAAGGGCAGCTTAAGCTATCTCCACCAGTATGTCTTCCTTGATCTCCTGGCAGATTCTACCGTTGCCTTCGCATAGAACTTTGGGTTTTGGAATTGTGTTTAATTTTGTTTTGTTTTTTTATACAGGCTATTCATAGGATCCTAGATTTTGAGCTGGATAGGACCCAGGAGTCATCTAAGCTTCATTTTATATATGAGAAAAGTGAATTACAAAAGAGTTAAGGAAATTGTCCAAGGTTGACTAGTTAATAAATGACTGCCAAGATCTGAACTCAGATTCTTTGGTTCCAGATAACAAGCTATTTGATACCTCTGGAAGACAGAGTAAGGCTACTTTGTGCAATTCTGCCTCTCTTAGATCAAGTCAAGAATCACCTGGTGATGTCACTGGGCCTCTTCAAAAGCAAAGGATGAATAAGGCTTTCACATACTGCCCCCTCTCTAAGTTGATTACTATCTATTAGTGTTTTAACCTTCACCTAGGCTATGAGCTCCTAGAGGAGAGGGATGAAGCCTCAATGATCTTTTTCTTCTCTGACACAGGACTCTGTACACAGTAGGCAGCTTTTCTCCATCTCCTCAGAGCCCAAAGAACTTCCACCTGCCCTGCTCTCAGCCCATGACTGCCTGAATCCCCCTGGGGTGGGAAGCACAAGGTTTGTCCCATGTTTGTATCTGAGGATGAATGGTGGAAGTCCGTAAGTCCTCAGCATCCTTCCCACTGACTGGAGTTAGCTTAAGGCATACACCCCCTGAGGCACTCAGGTGCCACAATGGATGCTGAGTCTGGAATCAGGAAATTTCTGAGTTCAAATTTAGCTTCAAACACTTACTTACTCAGGGGAAATCACTTTTAACCTGTTTCCCTCAGTTTCTTCAATTGCATAATGTGAATAATAAAGCCAGCTACCTCGAAGGGTTGTTGTGGAAATCAAATGAGATATTTATAAAATGCTATATAAATATATAAATCCTTTCCTTCCCCTTGGCTTCCAGCTTCCTCTCCTGTACATTTTAGCTGGCTACCCAAGAATCTTAGGGAGAAGCTAAGATGTAAACTGACAGCATGGCCCACCTCCCTTGCAGGAGTGTGAGATAAATCCCACTGGATACTCACTCCCACCCCCACCCCCTTTTCATCTGGGTGGCTCCTGTTCATTACAGCCCGGGGAAGGAGGTGAAACAATGGGAGAAGAGTAAAGAAGGGCTGTCCACAGGGGTCTCTATTTTTTTCTTGCCACGGCTAGCAGTCACCTCCTTGTGCCAGCCCCTAAGCCTTCCCAACTCTGAGTCACCCTCATGTCCTTTGGGCTAGAACACTCTCTTCAAGCAAGACTCACTATCAGTCCTGAATGGAAGAACCCCCCAAATCCCAGTAACCTGTGTCTACCTCACAGAGTAAATTATTATTTTGCTAAATGGATAAAGGCACTTGTTTTCTCTCATCCTCTTCTTTCCCTGCAAAACCCAGCAACTTGGGTCCCCTTCCAGGACCTAGGATGGGAATGGGGGAGGAGAGTGGATGGAGGAAAGCCTGGGAAGGAGAAGGGGAAAGGTGACTGACAGAGAGTTAATGAATAGGTGCTTTGAGATCCCAGAGATGAAAGTGGCAGGAGAGGACTAGGGCCTGGTCACCTGCAGATGAAGAGTTCCTCAAATTTCTCCCTAAATGTCGGGCCCCAGCTATTCAAAAAATGCACTCCAGCCAAAAGGATGGAGAAAGTGGAGTACTTCTATACCTTCTCACGAGTAGTGAAGACATCCCTCTCACCTAATCTTTGTGTCCCTCTGCTTTTTCCTTTAGCCCCAGCTCAGGAGAAAAACTCAGGAAACTGGGTTTCCTAGGTCTCCTCTGCAGAACTCCTCACAGCCCCAGGGAAAAGAACATTAATAAGCAGCTTCGTGCTTTGAGATCCCCAAGATGAAAGGGCCAAAGAGGGCGGGTGTCTGTGTGGGGTGGCACCCTATATTTTCCATAAATTAATCTAATCTCATCTTGCTTTGGGGTGGGAGGCTCAGGTGAACCCCCTACTCCTTTGGGGATGGGTGGGGGATGGAAGGAAAGGGAGGGCTAGAGCCCTCAGGCCGGGAATTTCCCCAAAAAAGAAGCTCACAAACCCAAGCCAGTACAGGATGCCACTGAATATGGTGTATTCAATCAAGTCCCAACTCCCACAATTAAATTCTGGGTCTAACACTTTGCTTCTATGCCCTGACCAAACTACCCTGATGAGCTCATACTCTCAGGACTCCCAGAAGAAATCATGGATTCTCAGCCCCCATTCCCTCACCCCTACCCTCCATCCCTCCCCCAATAAGCTCAGCCTGCCCATGGATTGGGGACTCTTCTCCATCACCACCAGTTTTTTTCTAGGGCTCAGACTAAGGACCTCCACTGTAAAAGCAGCTCCCTTCCTGACTATGAAACTACAGGGATCCCAAGACACCGGGAGGAGGAAAAACTCAGGATGACACCGACACAGGAACAAATGCTTACATGCAACCCCCAGAACATACCAAGGGGAATAGGGTGGGGGACCCAGACCCAGGAGATACAGAGAAAGGAGGTTGGAGGGGGTGGAAATCAAGAACCAAAGTCCACAGGCCAGAGAGGCAGGGCCTTGACCAGAATTTCCACTAATCGGGATAATTTCTTAGCTTCTGGACAACCCTTTTTTCTCATTCTCTTCAGAAGTGGAAACCCATGCTCCAGGTCAGAGAGATCAAAACTCCATTATTATGGCACTATGTTGGAGATAGAGTTGGGGGAGGCCATGGCAATTGAGGAAAAGGGCTTTCTTCCCAGACGTTTGGGTTTCCTGGATTCCGTTTCTGCCACCAAAGAAGTCAGAATTCTGTCTGGATCAGGTCAAAATCTTTAGAATCCCCAGGCCCAATTTCTGGGTCCCCTCCCCTGCTCAGGTCCTCTTTCGGACCCTTCTTTCAGAGAATTCAAGTGGGATAGGACTGGAGTAAAGGAGGGGAATCTTAGATACCATAATACACCCGGGTAGGTGTTCCCCCTACTCATTCTGGTCCGAGGCACTGGACCAATTCTGTATGTGTTCAAGTGCACCTGATGGATTAGAAGGCACTATATGGGGATAAAAGTTAAGCCAACTGTGGAAGATTTCCCCTTTGCTCATTTTTATGTAAGAGCTGCTTTGTTATGATTCCAAGGTAGACTGCGGTTCAAAACATTATAAGGGACAGCCAGGAGCACTGTGGAAAGGTATGTGGCCCAGGCTTGTGGAATAAGGGTCAGAAGGAAGCAGAGGGTTTCTTTGGATCAATCAGCAATTCTTCTGTCTTGCCCTGGACTTATCCCAAGGAGATTTAGGCAGATAGGTCTCTTCAGCTAGGAAGGACCAGGGGCTCAGACTGAGGGGAGGGGGAATACAGGAAAGTGATGGGGAAGAGAGGGCTTCAACAAACATGAAAGAAAAAAAATTCAGACACAGAGACCCACAACAGACACATAAAACCACCTTATAGGTGGACATGCTCCCAGAGACACAGAGAGACTTAGGAGCTGGAAGCTAAAAGAGACCTCAGATTTAACAGATGAAAAAAGTAAGAGAAATAATGTGACTTAAAGGCAGGGCCTGCCAGGAGGCAGGACCAGGTCTCTGGATTCCAAAGCCAGTACTCTTTTATTAGGAATCACAGATCTAAAGTTGGAAGCAACATCAAAGATACTCTTTTTACAGAGGGGGAAGTTGAGGCTCAATGGCATTAAGTGACTTGCTCAGATAGCATCAGAGTGGGGATGTACCTTTCTCTCTAAAGGCAGACTGTAGTATAACTTGCACAAGTCTTTGCTCTCACTTGGGCACACACATACACATGCATACACATTTCCTATGAATCCTGTTCCTCCTCATGGCAAGGAGGTGGCCAGAGTTCTCCAAGGTTCTCTCAATCAGAGAGGAAAACTTGGCCACAGGCTCTGGGGGGCTTACAAAGCAAGGGAGGCAAGGACCAACTTAAGATAACTCAGGGAGGATTTTTAAGATGAATTTTTGGTCACCCATAATTCTCTAAGATAACCTACTCCTTTATAAAGGAATTGTGACTTGGGCCAAGGGAGGTTGTGCTCACAAAGTATTGAAGTGTACATACATCATACATCTCACATCACATACACAACACACAAACCCACTTACAACAGAACAGCCTTTTAGAATCAGAAGCCACTACAGAGAAGATTCCTGAACTATAAACTTAAGGAGTTAAGGATTCTGGGGAAGTTAAATAATTCACTGAATACATCTGAGTTCAAGTCCAGCCTTAGACACTTAAAACTTACTACCTGTGTGACCCTGGGCAGGTCACTTAACTCCAATTGCCTCCCCCCCAAAAAAGAGTTCTCAGAAACCATTTAGTCCGATTCTCATTTTACAGATAGGGAAACTGAGACCCAAAGCAGCTAAATGACTTTTTAAATTTTTTTTCACCAATTACATGTAAAAAGCTAAGTGCTTTTCCCTAAGTTTGATCCTTGACTCCAAACCTAAAACTCTTTCCATAGTGCCTTAGAGGAAATAAGATCAATCCTTCCTTTTCTTGTCCCTTAACACCAAATTGTATCTGGGAGGGGCATAAAAATATCCCCTATATGCATAAAATATACACTCCCACATAGATAGAAATCAGGTGTTCTTGGAAGAATATCCTGCAAATTATATTTCTTTCTCTATTACACATAGATAAAGTGAGACCCAGAGTTGCTTGAGGCCATTCACCTAATCAATGGTAAAACCACATTTTGACCTCCTGATTCTTAGTCCAGCATTTCATACATAGCACCAGGCTTCAGAGTAACATACAGTTTTACACTGAGACATTTCCCGAGATGGTATTCCCAGCAGCTCTCATTCAGAGCCTCTACTTTCTCTTGTGCTCCCTGAGGGAATTCTAAGGTGCCTCCATTCCAGACATACTTCAGATACAGAAAGGAGAGGAAACTATTTTACCCCAAATGGGGCCCAATAGACTTAGTTTCTCAATAAATAGTTGAAGAAAGGACTGATAAGGGGGGGGGGGGAATTTGGAAATCTCTTCAGTCATTTTCCCCCCTTAATTTTTCATCTAACTTTCAACTCTACAATTTTTCTATTGTTCAGTTATGTCTGAATCTGTGACCTCATTTGCGGTTTTCTTGGCAAAGGAACTGTAATGGTTTGCCATTTCTTTCTCTAGATCATTTTACAGATGAGAAAACTGAGGTAAGGAGTAAATCTAGGGTCGCACAGTTAATATGTGTCTGAGAACACATTTGAAACTGGGTCTTCTTGACTGCAGACCCAATGCTCTGTCCATTGCATTATTTAGCTATATTCACTGCTCCTTAAACTATCCCACACCCTCCATTTCCCCCAGTTCCCCATGATTATTGCCTCAAATTCCCCTATATTGTCTCAAGTCCACTGCTCACCATCTTCCAGATCAAACTATAATTTTTCTATCACCTTCATTTACTGATTTCCAATTCCCAACATCTCCCACTGTGCAATACCCGACTGTATTGTTACCCTAGTGGGTGAATTCAATACTCCACTGTTCCCTAAATCCTCACTCATTCTCTCTAATTTCTCCTTATTTTCCTCCAATTCCTGATCATAATCTCCTGAACCTCCCCAATGTCATCCCTTTTCTCCCTCCATTTCTACAATATTCCCACTATCCCCAACTCCTCCCCAGTTTCTCAACTTCTTCCACTAGATATACTCAATATGTCTCTGGCATCTACTCATTGCTCTTGAAATACCTGAAAACTGTTATTCTGTCCCCCATCCTTCCCTAGATTACTCTTCTCCAGATTAAAAAGAGCCAATTTCTTCACCTGATCCTTATATCCTC
>JAJPUD010001336.1:0-10209 GCA_023553655.1 Myrmecobius fasciatus
TCTTGGCAGGCTCAGTAATTGGCACATGGGTTGCCATGGCCAAAGAATGCATCGCCAAGCAGCCGGCCCATTGATGATGAGCCTCTCTGTACTTAGCTGGCCTACCCGGTTGCTGGGACCATTCTTAAAGCCTGACCAATGTGGGAGCACCTGCTAGAGCTTCCTGGGCTTACTTAGCCTTGGAGAACCCAAGGTTATTCACGTGGCATCTGAGGCAGCCTTTGGGAGTCCATAGAGATCTAGCCTTGGAGTCAGGACAACCTCTCACTGCCACTTACTGTGCAAAGCAGGAAAACCCAAGTTCAAATCCTGTCTCTGACACTTATTACCAGGTGACCTTGCCCTGAGCAAACCCCCCCCCAATAAGGCTAAGTTATCACAAGGTTACTCATCTGCTTTGTACAGAGTAGGCGCTCCAAGAAACGTTTGTTAAACCCAATGGGTTGTTGACCTACCTCTTCATTTTGCAAAATATGGAAACTGAGGCACACAAGGATCATTGGTTTAGAGAGGGAAGAGACCTTAAAGATCTTCTAACTGAAATCTCTCCCACCTCCCCCACCTTGTAGAGGAGGAAATTCAGTCAGAAAGGGAAAGTGATTGCCTCTGGTCACAGCACTAGGAAATCTCTGATTCAAACCCAGTTCCCTGACTCCAGATCCAGCCCCTTTCTGTTGTATCAGGAAGCCTCCTTCCGGAAGTGATTTGCTTAAGATCATACCTAAGCCATGTTTTTCCTTCGTTTTAGAAATATCCTATTTAAGATATAGGAAGCACTTTTTAAAACCCAGGGTATTTTTCTTCTCTTTTACATAACTCCAATGCTCCACTGTGCTTTTGGCCATTTTCCATAACTCTGCTTCTGTTATGAGTCAACACTGTAGGTCTGGAAAGGGATAATACAGGGAATTCTTTTGAAAGGATTTTGCAGCAACAGTGCCCCATCAGAATGATTGTTTTACTCTTGATAACTCTGAATCCTGCTGCAGTTCTTGAGGAGGGATGAAAGCTTGGAGAAACATCAACAAACCTTGAAAAGAGACACCAATGCCTTGTATGTAAAAATCAGTTGGAGAAGACCTGGGGTCCATTTCAGGTAACCAGCAATGGGTACATGCTAAGGAGTTCTATCTGCTTTCCTTCCTCACACAAATTTCTCTGATTTGGGCAAATAGTTTTGCTAGGAAAAAAAAGGTGGTGGTGGAAAAGATTAGACTCTTTGGGGATATTGCTCTTGATGCCAAAGGGTTAGAGTGAAGATGGCGCTGGATTTTAAGTCAGAGACCCAGAATTCCAATCCTCTCTTGGCCACTGACAACTTGTGCGATTTTAGACAGATCACTTCACCTCTCTGGGACTCACACTGCTCATGAGGGGGAGTTGTAAATTAGGGGTTTTAGAACTAGACCATTCTAGACTCTAGAACTCGATAGCATGTGAGCTTGGGTCAATATCTTCATCAGTGTGAGTAAGCTTCCTCATAGTTTCTGCATTATTCCTTTTAACATCCTTTCCTCTCAGTTCCTTGAGTCCCACTCTATTTCAGCCATCTGCCAAAGTGGCTACACCTTAGACATCACTATTGCTTGAACTTGTTAATCTTCTTAAAACCTTGAATTCTGAAAATTCATTTCTTGGCCCCTAATTTCTTATTCTTCTATTCTTCTCCCCCACTGACTTATTTCCTTCCTGTCTGTTCCTGGCTATAATGATGATGTGTTCTCTCTTATTCCAGTGTTCTAGTCTTCAATCTCTCCCCAGTACTTACAGTGTGACAGGCCATTTCATGGTTGTTCACCTTCTTTGTCCCTGTGCCTTCCCACCGTTCAAACACTTGCTGGTCTTTAACCCTGCCCCAGTAAGTCCTACTCTGTGTCTCTTCTATTTGAATAGCCAAATACTAAGGAGAGGAAATCCTGACATTGGGCTAATTGGCTCCACTATCAACAATATGCTGGCTCCATTGGGGCCCGAACTGCTGTATGGCCATCCTCTCATTCATGTCTTATTGACCCTCTGTGTGGCCATTCCAAACCTTCTCTCTCCTCAAGGGCCCAGCTCTAGCCTTTATCTGCCACAGTTTCAGTAGACATTCTTGCTTCCTATTTTACTAGGAAGATTGAGGACATCTGACATGAACTCCCTAAACTTCCCACTTCCCAGACTTTTAGTAACAAAGAAAGGGGAATCCTAATCATCCTAGAACAAGCCATTATACTTTGGGATAGTTCTGATGCTTAGGAAGGAAGAATTTGCTTCCATCAAGCCTAAATCTGCCTCTTTTCTACTTCTACCCATTGCCCTGAGTTCTCCTCTCCACAGTCAAAATAAACAGAATCTCTTTCTACATGACCGCTTGAATAAAGTTAGTGTGCCACCATAAATCCCCTTTTCCAGGCTAAGCATCCACAGTTTCTTCACACAGATCTCATGTGGCCCGAGCTTGTGATCCTTCACTTCTTGGTTGCCCTCCTCTGGATGCTCTCCAGGTAGCTTTGTCATGTCCTTTCTGTGTCACTGTTGAGATACTTATAAAGAGCTTAGTATTGGGCCTAGCTCATAAGAGGTGCCTCATAAATGATCAGTCCCTATTTCTCTCCTTCCTATGATTGGGTACCTAAAACTAAATATGATATTCCAGATGCTGCAATCTCCGATACTTTTTAACTCCTCTTTGCCAGCTCTATTCTGAGCTTTGGCATACTTGACCCAATTTGTAAAGAATCATTCTACACCTTTGTATTCATCCTCTGTTGCCTGCCTTTGCTTCCATCTTCTGTGTGTGCTTAAGTGTGGTCAGTGGGCTTCCTGTGCATCCACACTGGTCACTTTAGATTTCTCTCTTTGTGAATTCAGATTTTATTCTTGAGTGTTCCCCTCTCCTCATACTTACTTCCCTGTAGCTGTAGCATTTTAATTTTTAGTCCATGGGATCCTACCTATATTTTCTCTGAACCATTTGAATTCTACTCTTCCCAAATCTAGGGTATGTATCAAAGTGTTATTGGTTTGCTGCTCCCTCTCTATATCAAATTCTAAGATGGAATGGTAGCTTCTCCCTAAAGTTCCCATCATTTCCACTCCAGGAATCAGTTCCTTCTTTGTTGGTGAGAATTAAATCCCCAATAACTGTTCCCCTTTCTTGGTTTCTACTTTTTTGAATTTGAAATTATCATGGAAGCAAGCCAGGAAATTATTAGCTACTCTGCTTTTGGCAGAGAGAGGGATGTCCAGCAGAGATTCAGATATTTCCCGTACCAATCTTTTATCATGCTTCTATCCTCTGCTTTTGGCAGAAGGAAACCTTCACCAGATGTCCAGATAATTGATGTCCCCTATGCCTCCATGCTAGACTTGTGATCTGTTTACCAAACTCCTCATCTATTACTTCTTTCTGTCCAGGGGGTCTATAGTATACTCCAATGGAGATACTTCTTCTCTTTCTGTCCCTGTTGCCTCACAACGTGCTCCCCCTTTCTGGTTCCTGTACTTCCTCACGTAGATTTATCTCTTTAATATACAGTGCTATTCAACTCTGGCATTTCCCCCATTGCCTTTCCTATATTTAACAAGATAGACATTTCTACAGTCCCAGTCATGGGTCCCATCCCATCGTATTTCAATGATACTTTGGAGATTAAATCTGTCTTTGTATTAAGACCTCAAGTTCACCTTCCTCATTATATTTTGTTTTTCATGTTTGTGTCTATACATCTGAGACCATGGGTTTTATGGTTGGCTCCTTTCTTAGACTGTCAAGAATAAATTCTTCCTTCATCGTAGTTATTCTCTCTGGTTATCTAGCCTGGAGGATAACTGTAGGCTGCTCTTTCTCCTCTTTCCTCCAGAGTCTGAAGTCTTTTGTATTAGATTTGAAAATTTCCAGGCAAATCATTTTTAACAACCCATCCCTGACCAGGAACTTATCACTCTTATATTTTAAGCCAAGGTTCAGAAGTCCAAAACCCATTCCTTTGTTTTCCCTTTTTCCTTTTTTTTTAATATAATGCACTCAACAAACATGAATAATTTCACATACAAAGAACAAAAGAGGATTGTATATGGAAACTGATTGTATATGTGAAACTAATACACATAGCTTGTTTAAATATTTATTAAATTTAACATGGTAGCACCAACACTGCCTGTTGCTCTTTGTGCCTTTCTGGACTTCCTTATGCTCTCTTATGTGTAATTTCAAAATGTTTAGTTGGCAGTCTTTTCTTTTGTTCTTTTATGGGAAACATCTTCATTATCATCTACACTACTTCCCATTATTCTTCCCTCTCCCCAAATTAAAGCCCTGTCTTATAAGAAATAATATCATCAGGCAACACTTATTCATGCATTGGCTTGATGCCCTCTTCTTCACTAACTGTTCTCTTCCCAAATCTACCTTTCCTCTCTGAACTTTGGCCTCTAAAGATCTCCAAGTGTTTGCCCAAGATCCCTTCTAATGGCATCATTTGTGCCCACCTCAAATGTCAGAAATTGCAGCCTATCGGATTTGACAAGTCTGGAAATGGCAGAAAAAACTCTCCAGTGCTATTGTGGGGTCTCCAAATAGCTGCCTTCAAACATTACCACTTATTTTTCTTTCCTTCCTCCAACTCTTTATGGATGACCTCTCACCTGATGACCTATGGGTCTCTACAGGGCAACCCGAGTGCTTCCTCCTTGGATGTAGCTCTTTGCTCTTCAGGAAGAACTTCACATGTCATGCTTGGTTCAGTTATCCTGCTTCTTCCCTTCCTCCTCTGTGCCATGTTCTTCCAGCCTCCACCTTCTTGGCCTGGGTCACAAGTCCCCTCTGCCTTTCAGATTCTCCTTTCTTCTTCTTCTTCTTCTTCTTCTTCTTTAAGGAACACTTCATTCTCTCTCTCTGATAGCAGAGAGTGCAGAGCCATCTTTCAAGTCTCTTAACTTCTCTTATAGGAGGAAAATTTGGATGCCTCACCAGCACCTCAAACTCCACATGTCCAAAACAGAGCTTTTCACCCCCCCCAAAAAAAAACCCAAAATGTGTGCCTTATCAGTTTTCAAGGATGCCCTTGTCTGCCTATACATAACTCAAGCTAGGAACTTTGAAGTCCTCTTTGATCTTTCTCTTTTACTTACCCTCTCTTTTTCAACCAGTTGCCAAGTCCCATTAATTCTACCTTCTCAGTCTTTCTCACATCTACTACCTTCTTTCCACACCAGCTTTAACTGCTCTATTTGTACTTACTGTTTCTTTCTTAGATTATCATAATAGTCTCCTAAATCAGCCTCCCTGCCTCCAGTCTATCTGGGCCCTTATCCATTTTTTATATCAGTATCCAAATAATCATCTTAATTCAACTCTATTGACAACTCATCAACTGAAAAAACCTTCAGTGCATTAAGAACCTGGGCTCTAGGATCGGAAGACCTGCTTTCAAATCCCACTTTTGATGTTTACTCTCTGGGCCCTTTGTAAAATCAGAGGGTTAAAATAAATGACTTCTGAAGTCTAGATCTATGCTCCTATGCCCTTCATTCACTTTCTCTCCCTAAGCTTCAGTTTCCTCCTGTATAAAATGGAGGTATTGGACCAGAGGGTCTCTGAGGTCCCTTCCAGCTCTATCTATGATCCTATAACCTTAAGTCATTTTGCCTCCATGGTCCTCAGTTTCCTTCTCTATAAAATGAAGAGGTTGGACTAAACAATTTTTAAGGATCCTTCTAGTTCTATAGCTGGGAGCCTCTCATTCTAAAATATAAACTTCTGATCCTGGCCTAAAAGACCTTCCTTGAGCTGCCTCCCTTGTATCTCATCTGTCTAGCCTTATCTCATAATACTTCCCTTTGCTCACTCTACAATCTAATCAAACTAGACTACCCTCCGTCCTGGTTCTCATCTTCCCTTCTTTCTCACCTTCGTGCCTTTGCTTATGCTATCCCACGTGCTGCCAATAGGCTCCCTTTCACCCGTCCTGATGTCATTCAGACTCTCCATTATTTCAGTGCTCATTTCCCCCCACAGAATTGCACAGAATCTTAAAGTTGCGTGAGACGTCAGAACCCATCCTGTACCTGAATTCAAATCCTCAGTATAAAATACCTAGTAAGTGGTCTTCCAGTTTTCATGAAAAGAATGGCAGAAAAGGGGAGCCTATTGCTTTTTCTGAGGCAGCCCATTCATTTTGGGATGGTGCTAATGGTTAGCAAATGTTTCCTTCTATCAAATCTAACATTTCTTCTTTACAGCTTTGATGATGCTAGTTTCTCCCTTTGAGACTCAGCAGAACAAGACTAATAATCCTTCCCTGAGATATTCCCTGTCATAAACCTTCAATGGCTCCATCATCATCCACCCAGAAGATAAAAAATATTCCATCAGCCTGACATCTAGAGCCCTTCATAATCTGACTCCTCCTATCATTTTCAGCCATTTCATAATAACTCCTTTTCACAAATTTGGTTTTCTAGCCAAACTAGACCGACCATTCACCAAACTGGACATCCCATTTTCCCCTCCCATGGGTTTGTGAAATTTTCCCTGTATTTGGAATGCACCCCTTCCTTTCCCTCACCTTTAAGAAATTCTGTCTTCAGGACTCATGTCAGCTTTCACCTCCCCTGTGAAGCTTCCCTTGCTTCTCTCCTCTGCTAGGTTGTTTGCACTCTCTCTCCTCAATTTTCCTCACTGTGTATATTTGGATTGGTTTGGGGAAATTACAGAGTCCTTTTAATGACCCCAATCTTCTCCCTGACACAAAGGCTTATCTTTTTAACACCCACATTATGATAGTGATGTTATAGAAATATGAGGCATCATATACACCAGGTTCTGAAGAATTGAAATTGAAGCTCACTGAAAGGTCAACAGGGACACAAATCATAATACTGGGAGTTACCATTTAACTAGCATCCAAAGATTTGCAAAGTGCTTTATATGTGGATTATCTCATTTTATTCTTACCACAACTCTGGAAGTTAGGTCTTATTTATTACTAGCCCTGTTTACAGATAGAGAGACTATAGTACACAGAGTTTAAGTGACTTGCCCAGGGACTGGAAACTAGTAATTTGGACCCAAGTCTTCCTGACTCCAAGATCAGTCTTCTAAATCCACCAGCCCACCCCTGTAAGGCACATGGTGGTCATGAGCAGATTGTAAAATGCTTCACAAGCAGGATTATGCAGAATTAGTATGAAAGATGTCATCGGAGCAATGTACAACACCCCCCCCAAAAAAAAAAAGATTGGTTAGGAAAATAGCAGTAGCAAGGGATAGCTGATAGACATCCCACATGGCCCATTGGTATCCCTGTAATATATACGAAAATGACAGAAAGTCCTCCTGCATATTGAATTCCCTTCCCTCCCCTGGGACAAATCTTAGGGGGAAATGTGGATTGAGGGTTGCTTGGGATGGGCAGACATCAGTTGGTTGTTATCTTTAACTATAAGGAATGTCCAAACTAAAGAGGCTTAATTCAATTCAACAAGTGACATTTAATATTCCATCAGGTACAAGGTGCTCTGTATGGCTAGAAAAGTCCCTGTTCTCTGCCATCTTGTATGTTCCTATTCTTACTCAGGTCACGAATTCAATGGACTCTTGGTATATATTTATCACAGAGATTGTATCCTGAGCCCCTAGTATAATGTAAGCTCCTTGGGGAGCTTTTGATCCTTGTATTCCATTACCTTACACAGAGCTTCACACACAGTAGGAATTTAATAAATATGCTTTTATTGAATTAGAGAAATTTGAGGGGCGACACTGCTGGCAGCCCCAAGCAGCATTCCATGCCAGGAAAGGTGGAGCCATCAATCCTTTGTCAGTTTAAACCGATGCTCTGCAAATATGCCATCCCCATGCATTAATCTGACCAGCAGGAAAAGGACACAGATGAAAGAGAACATGGCCATGACATACTGTTATAATGTTTTTATTGGGAAGGGGGACTATATGGAGCAGCAGGAAAAGCATTGGAATAGGAGTTGAAGGACCTAACTTTGAATTCTAACTTTTCACTAGCTGTATGACCTTGGACAAGTCATTTAGCCTGTGTGGGTCTCAGTTTTCTCATTTGTAAAATGAAGGGGTTGAACTAAATGATCTTCAAGAATCCTTCCGTTTCTAATTCCTCTGAGCCTATTTGTGGGACCATGGGTAAATTGTTTCATTCTCTGAGCCTCTGTTTCTTCCTCTGTTAAATGGGGAGATTCATTCTTACAATATATGTTACAGCGTTCTTGAGAGCATAGCTAGAGAAACTTAAGCTCTTCAAAGTACATTAAAAGTGTATAGCAACCCGTTGGCCCCAGTGATCCCATCACTAAGAGACATAGATAGATCCCAAGGTAGTCAGTAACCAAAGCAAAAGTCCAGTATTACCACAAAATTGATAGCAGTGTTCTTTGTGGGAGCAAAGAACTTGAAATGTGGGTGTCCATCAATTAAGGAGAGGCTGAAAGAACAATATACACAATACAGCAATGAAATTGAAAAGATCACCAAGCCAAAGCTGAACTCTGAGTAATCAACCAATCAATGGCGGTCTCATATAACAAATAAGGGACTTATTTCCCTTTTCACATCAGAGAGATGAGGAAGTCCTAGGGAAGAATGTTTCCTATATTATCAGACACAGGCACTTCATCAGGTATTTTAGCTGAGTTCTTTTTCTTTGTTAAAAAGGAAAGTTTGGTCTCAGGAAAAGGAGAGACTTCTTTTTGTTAAGGAAAAAAAACCCCTATAACATCAAAACAAAAGGTACCAATAAAATGTTTAGTTGTTTTTAAAGAGTGTGTGGTGTACATTCCCTAAGAGGTAAATGATCGTAGGATGTGAACAGGCAGTTTTCAAAGAAGAAAAGCATAATAAAAGAATAGGAGCAATGAACATTAAAATAACTCAGTTTCCACCCTCTACCCACCAATCTATTGAAAGTTACAAAAGATGATAATGGTGCATGTTGGAGGGGCTGTGGGAAGATAGATTAATATCCTGCTGGTAGAGTAATAAATTGGTTCAGACTTTGTGGGGAAACAATTTCAACTTATAGTAGAAAAGTCACTAAATTATATATATTCTTTGAGCTCAACTACTGTGAGGAGGTCAAACGTTCCATATATACAAAAATACTTGTGGCAGAACTGTGTGTGTTTGTGTGTGTGGGAAAGGAAGAGAAAGAGAGAGAGAGAGAGAGAGAGACAGAGAGAGACAGAGACAGAGACAGAGACAGAGACAGAGACAGAGACAGAGACAGAGACAGAGAAGGAGGGGGAAGGGAGGAAAGAAGGGAGGCAGAGACAGAAATAGAGACAGAGAGCACAAAGAAGTTGAAGAACAGTGAGTGTCCATCAGTTGAGTTATTACTGACCAAATTCTGACAGCTGGATGGAGTGGAATGGAATATTATTTTCCTGTAAGAAATTTCTATTATGAAGAATTCCAAGAAATTTGGGAAGACCTGAACTCAGAGTCAAGTAAGTAAAACTGGGAGAATGCTGTACACAGTAACCACAACAATGTAAAAAGGAAGTCAATACTGAAAAACTTGGTGGTTCTGATGATTTCAGCAATCCAGCAGGAATCCTGAGGATTGAGGGTGAGCTGAGCCCTTCATCTCTGGACAGAAAGGTGGTAGACTATAGGTACAGAATGAAACATACATTGTCAGACACAGCCAATATCTTCATCAATCTGTTTTGTTCCGAGAGGATTCTGTTGAGGGCAGCGATGTAGGTTGGGAAAGGACAAAAATGTTATTAAAAATTGTCAATAAGCCATTTTTTTGTTTATAGAAAATACAGCATGGCTGGCTGTTCTCCCTGCTACCATTGTGCAGTGGACAGCCAGCAGCCCTGGAGTTCAGGAGATGTTTGGAAGGAGAATCTGCCTTCATCTGGGAGGGAGGCTGCCAGTGCCTGTCCAATATGATGATGGAGGGAGTGAGGTCGGTCAGGGGTGGGGGTGGGGGGAGAGAGACTGGAGCTCTTTCTTTGATTCCACATGGAAGGGTGCTGCAAGCCAAAGCTGTTTCACTGGGTTCCTGCATTGCCGAGACTTTGCAGACCATCATTAAAAACAAAAAAGCAAGCCGTTCCAGTAAAAGGGGTCAAGGGGACCTGCCCTGCTACCCCCCACATACACACTCTTTGGCAGGGGCCGGCCAGCTCCAAATACACTCATTAAAAAAAAAAAAAAAAAAAAAAAAAAAAAAAAAAAAAAAA
>JAJPUD010001336.1:10309-22103 GCA_023553655.1 Myrmecobius fasciatus
AAAAAAAAAAAAAAAAAAAAAAAAAAAAAAAAAAAAAAAAGCCTTGCTCAAAAGAGCACTTTACCTGGGAGGGGATGAGACATTAACCTATTAGCACCGATTAACACTTCACAGTAGATTACTTTATCAGATTACTGGGTTGTAGAGTGCAGTATCCTGGGGAGGGGAGGAATAAGGCCCAAAATGGGGATATTTAAGGGCTGGGGGACAGGGATAGGGGGAGAGGAGAAAAGAGAACATATAGAGGGCAGCATGTCGAGTCTGAATCCGGGGTACAAACCCCCAAATTTGGAAGCACAGAATAGCTGGCAGGTTTTCCCCCTGGAGCAAGGACATTGGAGGGGAGGCTCCCATAAGAAAAGGGGCTGGAACTCCTTAGGTTTCTAAACTGCTGAAGGGCTAGCTGCTAGTAAGGGGTGAGAAACCCTCCCCACCACCACCATACTTAGCCAGCAGAACAAAAAGGGAGGCTTCATAACTGCTGAAAGGGGAAGAAGCCCATGAATAGTGCAGTGGGCGCTGTATAAACTGCCCACCTGGTTGCCCAACTTTGGGTATGGCTCTGGATGGAAAAGCAGAAAGGGGAGTCTGCAGGCTTGGAGGGTAGCTCCCAAGACTTTGTTTACGTCATTGGTTTTTTCCAGGGAGCTGGACAAATGTTAGTTCTAAGTATTCCACCTTGTTTTTATCTCACTTTGGTTCACTTAGGCATCGAGGTACAGTGGAACAAGCATGAAATTGGAAGGCAGAGGACCTGGGTTCAAATCCCACCTCTGATACCATGACCTTGGGCAAGTACTTCTCTCTGAGCCTCAGTTTCCACCCCTCTCAAATGAAGGGATTAGAGTAGATGATCTATGACAAGTGACTTGCTCTGATACAAAGATAGAGGATAAAAAATTGATAATGTCCCTGCCTTCCAGGAGTTTATAATCTGATAAAGGGGGTGATAAATGTACACAAATCAATACAAATTAAAATGTGATGACCACATAGGAGATGTCAAACAGAGATAGGAAGGAGGGATCAATTGTAGCTTGGTGAAGGGGAGACTCCTTGAAGACTAGTGACAGCTTAGCTGGACCTTGAAGGAAGGGGTAGGGGGAATGGACCTGAAAAATATGCTGAGGCTGAGGTCGGGGAAGGAGAGAGCCTGGAGAAGGAGAGAGCCTGGAGAAGGATCGCCATTGGGCAATGGTTAAGTAGTTTAGTTGGGATGGAACTGAAGGGTATGTGGAGAGGAGACATGGGGAAATAAGCTTGCAAGTTAAATTGGAGTAGATTGTGGGAGGCTTCGCATTCAGGTTAAAGAGGCTGTATTTTATTTAGGAGGCAACAGCAAGAAGCTGAAGGTGTTTGAATCCTCACACGTAATTCTAATTTGTTCTTCCTTCCTAAAATGGACTAGGGTTTAGATGGTTTCTAAGGGGCCTTATGATTCTGCCATTCTGCTGGGTGGCTAGAGTACTGGCTCCCAAGTCAGGAAGACTTATCTTCCTGGCCTCTGATATTTACTGCTCGGTGCCCCTGAACAAGTCACTTCATCCTGTTTGTCTCAGTTTCCTCATTTGTATAATGACCTGAAGGCAAACCAAATGGCAAACCATTTCAGTATCTCTACCAAGAAAACCCCCAATGGGATCACAGAGAGTAGGAAGTGACTAAACAACAACAAAAAAGGTAATCTGGCTAGATTCTTATTGGAAGCCTTTGTGGAAAGGGGTGCCATCTCACAGCATTTAGTTCTAGACTCCACCAGTGGTTGATTTCATCTCTTTTTTTAAGGCACTACCACCGACAGCAACTAGGGAGTTAGTGGGGGAGAATTCTCCTTCACAGTCAGCAACCTTGGGCTCCTGGCTCATCGACTTCTCCCATGATACCTCTTATCTTCCACTCTGTTCCATTGCCACTCAAAGCATTGATGAATAGTCTGTGTCAGAGATAGGCCTTGAACCCATGTCCTCCTGGCTCTGAGGACAGCTCTCTGCCAACCATATCTCTAAACAGTATAATAATTATAATTAACTACTAATAATAATATTTCCAGCATGCTTTAAACTTTGCAAAGAACTTTATAATTTCCAGCTCATTTGATTTCATGTGGACACTATAAGAAGCTTTTTTATCTACTTAATTATGCAATAGTATTTTGTAGCTGTGTATCTTATTCCCCAACCACACTGTGAACTCCACAAGGTCAGCAACAGTATTTTGTCTAAACTTTCCCCACATACACAGGCGAGGTATGACTAAGCTAGAAGTGAGGGCATTTCAGTCACTTAAGGAGCACTGCCATTCATTCATTCCACAAACATTTATTGAGTGCCTACTAAATGCAACTTAGGGCACTGGGTTGGCTAACAAAGTTTTATCTTAGTATGGGGAAGCTCTGGCCTGGCTCTGGTAGCTGACTGCTCACTTGTTTAAATAATTGGTTTGGTTCCAGGCCTGTGGCAGAGGCCTCCTCTCAGGCTTCTCCCAAGTCTGGGCATGCTGCTTCACCCATCTTGGCACCTCCATATTGTCTCCTTGCAGCCCTGCTCATCATTTATTTCCCCCCTTTTACAGCCTTTCAACTGGCACAACTCCTTCCTGTTTTATCTCTGACCTCCTTAATTGTTCAAGGTCTCTTAGATATCACAACAATAATTCTCACCTGTCACAGGTGAAGGGGGGGGTATTCCAAGTTCCACCTCTCAGTGGCCCACTAACATAGGTACCTGGGAAAATAGCCCCAAAGCCTGCAGAGACCTCAGAGGCCATCTAGTCCTTTTTTACAGAGGAGGAAACTGAGACCTAAGCAAGGGTAGTGAGTTGTCCAAGGCCACCCAAGTAGTGAGTGGAAGCTCCAAGAATTTAACCCAGGTCTTCCATCTGAGTGTAAATGTAGTACTTTTCCTCCTGTACCACATTGCCTCCAAAGACACATACTACCTTTACTAGTAATATAAATGAATTTTCGTTTTTTTCATGTTTTCTTAAACCTATAAATTTTGCTTTGACATAACAGATAAGCCTAAGCACCATACACATACACACATACACACACACACACACACAGCCAGTGAAGTATATTACACACAGTTCTGCAGGTTTGGTAGGTACTGGCCTTTGAGTCCAGGAAGACCTGGTTTCAAATTTTACGCCAAATACTTATTAGATACTTGATACTGGGCGTGTCATTTAATTTCTCTTAAGTCTTGGTTTTCTCCCCTGTAAAATGGCCATAATAAGGAGATCACAGCTGGCCTGAGAGTCTGAAAGACAGGTTCAAGCTCTCTGATACACATTAGCTGTGGGAACCTGAGCAAGTTACTTAACCCCTCAGTGATTTAGGTATGTAACTGTCTAAGACTGTTTTGGATGAGTTGATGATTGGTAAGGATCACTTTTGGTTGTCAGTAGCTTCCTTGGTGTCTAACCCTAGGAGTAGAACCATCATCTTAAAGCACAGAACCAATTTTGCAACTTTCCTTGGATAATTCCAAGTTGGTTTCCCAAATGGTCAGGCCAATTCATGGCTCCATCTTCAAGGTATTTGAATGACATTGTTTCCTGAGTGTTACTAACTTCAGATTATTCTGTTGCCATTTTCATTGGTATAAGGTGATATTTTAGGGATCTTTCAATTTATACTTCTCAAATTCCTTGTTATTTTAAACACATTTTAGTATTGTAATTGATGGTGTTTCTTCTTTTGAAAATGGTTTCTTGGTATACTTTGACAACTTTCCTTTTGGGAATGACTCAATTTTATTAGCCTTATTAGCCTAATTCCCTTTATATCATGGATGTCAGATTTTCAGCAGAGATGTTTAATGCAAAAATGTTTTCCCAATGTATGTGTGTGTGTATGGAGAAATAATCTACCTTATCTTTTATAATATTCTCTATACTATGACTAGGAAAGAATTTTTCCTCGTCCCTGATTGTTAAAGAAGATATATTCTATTCTCCTTTATTTTTCATGGTATGCCTTTTCACATTTTGATCATTTATCCATTTGGAATTTATTATGAGAGATGGTATAAAGTCTCGGTCTGAACCCAATTTTTTTTAATTGAATGGTTTGTTGAATAGTTTTTTTTTCAAATGAATAAGGAGTTTGTTCCCAAGTAGTTTGTGTTCTTGAATTTATTATACACAAGACTTCTGCACGCATTTGCTTTTAAATGTTCCTTATCTACTTCATTGTACTGCTAATACTTTTCCTAGAACCAGTTAGTTTTGATAAATATTGTCTTGTAATATAATTTGAGACATGGTGATGCCATGTGAGCTTTTTTGCTATTCTTGTGCCTTGTTTCCCACGACATTCTTGACCTCTTGTTCTTCCACATGAATTTTGTTATTTTTTTTATCTAATTCTACAAAGAATTAGAGTTGTAATTGATATAGTGTTAAATTTGTAGCTTAATTCAGGTAGTATGGTCATGTTTACTATTTTAACATAGCTCAGCCATGAATATTGAATACTTTTTCAATTGTTTAGATCTATTTTTTGGACAGATTATTTTGCGGTGATATTCCTTCATATTAGGTAGGTTAACACTGAGATGTTTTGCAGTTATCTTCCATAGAATTTATGTTTTCCTCTTGGTTTTTGTTAATAACTTAATAGAAATACCAGTCATTTTGGTAGGCTTGTTTTGTATCATTACTTTACTGAAACTTATCTCAATTAATTCTTTAACATTTTTTTTTCAGATTTTCTAAGCAAACCATCATATCCTATGCAAATGGAAATTTTTTTGTCTTCTCTTTGCCAAAGCTGATCCCATTAATTTGTTTTTCTGGCCTTGTTGCTATGTCAGATGTGTCAAATAATATCTTCTTGCTCGGATGTTTCAGTTAGAAAGAATCTTCTTCTAGTTGTTTTGCTTTTTCTCACATTTTCTTATTTGTTCTGCCTTCATTCCATTTTTGTCCTCTATCTGGGCCATTCTATTCCTCAGAGAGGATGCTGCTTTAAGAATGTCTACCAAATATTCCAAGCTGTCAAGTCTCATGTCCATCTTCTCATGCTCTTTTTTTCAATGATCTTGTATCTATCTTTGGAGGTCTCAGATCTCCCCTTGTGTTGCTTATTGAATTTGTTAACCACCCTGACAGTTAGTATAGTGGGTACATCTCTCTTCCAGGGACCTGGTTATTCATATTCCATATTCCTAGCAAAATATATAGTTACCTCTGGCTCCCCTGACTAGTACACTAACTCTGTAATCACTCCACTGGGGAGAAGGGACATTCATTCATTGATCAGACATTTATTAAGCAGCTGCTAAGTCTAAGGCAGTATCATAAACCAGAGGGATATACAAAGATAAATAAGAGCTAGTCTTTGTCCTCAGAAAGTTAGGGGAGATGAGGCACTCACATAAACAACTACACCACGAGACAGAATGGAAATGGTTTTTAGTTAACTGCCTCTGAACCTAGGGAGTGCTGGCCCCAGTTAATATTCAAAAGCTGCTAATGAGCTTCGTCTTTGTTCTTTTGGAGACTAGATTGCCTGACTGAATTAGCTTGCTTTATTCAGTTTAGGACATTTTGTGGGTTCTTTTTAACACAATCATTTATTTCATTGTCCTGAGTCCTAGAGATGTCCATCATCATCATCATTATCATTATAGCTGGCATTTATATAGCACTTTACATAGATTATCTCATTAATGAGAAGGCGGTTGGTGATGTGGGAGAGATTAGGATGCATAGATGTGGGAGTAATTTAAATAGCAATGTTAACTGAACCTATAGAAGTAGTTGAAATGAAAGACAGACGGGGGGGGGAGGGAGAGAGGGAGGGGGAGGAAGAGAAGAAGTAGGAAATTGAACCTATAGAAGTAGCTGAAATGAAAGACAGAGAGAGAGAGACTGAGAGATTGAGAGAGAGAGATTGAAAGAGATTGAGAGAGAAAAAGAAAGGGAGGGAGGGAGGGGGAGGGGGAGGAAGAGAGGAAGAAAAGAAGGAGTAGGGAGTAGGAGAGGGAGAAGGGGGAGAAAGAGAAGAGAACAGAGCCTTGGAAGTGAAAGGTGGAAGATGGTCCAATAAAAGAAACTGAGAAAGACAGGTGAGCTAGGAGGAGAAGAATCACAAGGGCATTATAATATAAAGGAAAGAGTGGGGAAGGGAAGGATGCTCGCTAACAAACTCAAAAGTTTCAGAGTCAGATGGCATAAGAAGTGAGAAAAGGCCACAAGAATTAGAATTGGAAATCATCAGTAGCCTGGGACAGAGCAATTTCCACAGCATAGGTAGCGTTAGGAACCAGATTACAAAGCAAGTGAATGGAAGCTGAGAAAGTTAGAAGCAGTGGATGTAGGGGAGTTTTTCTAGGAGCTTTTGTTGTAAAAAGGAAATTAGATAGTAGATTAATGGGGGAGGAGGGGTCAAAAAGGGGAGGATTTTTTTTAAGAGTGGGAGAGACTTGGGCATGTCTGTAGGCAGCAGGGAAAAGATCAATGGATAGGGAGAGATGGGAGATGAAAGAGAGAAGGGATGATTGAAGTGTCAAGCTTCTAGGGGAGGCAGAAGAGAATGGGATCAAGCCCAGAAGTAAAGGAATTAACCTTAGCAAGAAGGGTCACCTCTTCCTCAGAGACTGAAAAAAAGTAGAGAAAAATGGAGGCTGATGCACAGCATTTTTTAGGGGTAGAGAAGGAAACAAAAGGGAGTTCATGATAGATGGCTTCAATTTTCTCAGTGAAATAGGAAGTGAAGCCCTCTTCTGGGAGGTAAGGTAGAGAGGGTAGCACAGGGCGGTGGAGGAGAGAAAAGGTTAGAAATCTCAATTCTGGGGAAAGTGAGAGTAAAAGGATCGCCTCTCCAGGAGAGCTTTGCAGCCTCCGCTACATGCAGAGTGGGCCCAGTGAAGGTTAGGTAACATGAACTGGTAAGAAGATCTGGTCGGCAAGCTGTTGCTACTTCCCACAGTGGTGTTCGGCATCAAGATTGTAGCAGCAAAAAGGTCAACCATGAGGCTTGGCTTGGCTTGGCTTGGTTTAGCTAGGTGTGACTGGTGATAAGACAATGAGAGGCGAGAGCCTAGAGCCATAGAATTCCAGGACAGAAGCTCGGTTTATTAAAGCAGGTAAAGATTAGGAAGGGGAGGAGCATGAAATCAGAATCGGAGTGAAAGAGGACGGAAGGGTAAAAGTAACTGACTGGAACTTAAAGAATAAATTGTAGAGGAATGGGGCACTGGCAAAGATGGAAGGATAAGAGAGGATGATCAGAAAGGGGCATTGCAGACTTGGAAATGCCATTGCATGATGGGAGAATCGAAGGGGGAAGGGGGAAGCAAAGTTAGGATGCGAGGCATTTTAAGGATAGAAGGGATTGATTAGGTGAGACGCCAAGATGTTTGAGGGGCTAGCGATATACATATTGAAGCCTTCAGATATTGGGACAGGGGATGGGGTGCAGAGGAAGTCTGAGGTGGGTACTGAACTCTTTGAGAAGGTGAATGACCCAGACCCATAGATTCCTGGGATAAGAATAACAAGAACTCATATTTTTCAAGTGTTTTCAAAATTGCAGATCCCTTAACCGGTATTGTTCAGCTATGCAACCACTCTGAGACATCGGGACTATTATTATCCCCATTTTACAGATGAAGGAACTGAGGTAAAGTAACTTGAGCAGGCTGTTACAAGCCGATGGAGAAAGCCTCAGAGGAGGATAAGATTGCTGAGTGATGGCAGCAGAAGGGCAGTTTGGAAATGGTAGTGAGAGGCAGGGAGGATTCACACTCCTACTGGGTGGCCCAGTGTGTTGAGAAAAGGAACAACACCCTGTGTTCTCAGAGAAGGCGTCTAGGAATTTGGTGTCTTCCAGAGACATTCTATTAGCACAAGAACATGCAAAAAGAAGGAGCAGAAGAGAATGGAGATAAAAGAGAATTTACTAACAACAATGACAATAGTCGTGTCTTTGGGGGGATTGGGCTAGTGATTTAATTGATATAGGAAATTCCTTCCATTAAAGCAGATTGGCAACTATTTAGGAAACTTCTAGTCTTCGAAATTGCCGGAGGACACTGGGAAGTTCAGTGTTTTGCCCAGTATATATCCTCCTGACTCTGAGACCATCTCTTTATCCACTAAACTACACTGCCTCTGACCTCTCTATAGATCACAAATCAGGTGGCATTGACATAATATGCTTCAAAGTTTGCCATGAGCATTATATATGTTCTGTCATTGGAAATCTCAGAACGATCCTGTGAGAACTCAGTAGAGGGAGAGGGTCAAGGGGGGGGAGATAGGTTGGGAGACCTGAGAGAGAGAGAGATGAACAAGAGAAGGTTTTGCCCTTAGCAGAGGATGGTCTGGAATTTGAAGAGCAGTAGTTGGAAGTTTTGGGGAAGTCCCTGTTGACATGGGCCCCCTCACTTTTCAGGATTGGGGGATGACAAACACCTGTAGTAACCTGTAGTTAGCATCAATGTTCTACCTTAAATATTGGAGATAGTGGAAGGCAAAAAAAAATATTAGATCTAATTTCTTATCCCCAAATGACCAGCAACCAAACACATCCTGAAGATAGTTTGTGCAAAGAGTGGGTATGTGGCTCCCAGATGGGCCTAATGTCTTGGACGCTAATCTTGGGTGGGGTGGCATGGGGAATCCGTTATGGAGGCTCAGTGCCTGGTGCCTGTTGTCGGGGCCCCTGGATGGATTTCAGGGCAGGTGATTGGATTGATTGAAATCTTGCACTTGAGATTCCAGGAGACTTGTGAACTCAGTTTCCATTCCTAAATCTCCCTCTGTAGAAATCTCCAACCACACCTACCCTATCCCTGAAACCCCAACTCAGACATCTCTTGCTCTGATCTTCTCTCTGGCCTCTCCTCACTCTGAAGGGCACACTTCTTTGCACCTCTGTTTACACACCCAACATATTCTATTTTCAAATGGTAGCCACTCTTATTTGCACACACACCATATTTCCCCTAGCAGTTTATAAGCTCCTAAAACAGGAAAAAGAGTTCTGGTCCTCAAGCTAGAGGACCTGGGTTCTAGGACTTACTTCACCGGTAACCTTGGATGTAGTCCAAATCACTTCTTTTCTCTGGGTCTCGAGTTTTTTTCTCTGTAAAATAAGGGAGGTGAATTCAGTGATCTCTGAGGCCCTTTCTAGCTCTAAAGCTATGATCTTTTGGCTGTATCCAATTTTCCTGTGCACTGTCAGCTGAAAGCTTAAGGCCTTGGATAATGTTTGTTGAGTGAATGGACAAATGGAGCACTTTTCTACCTATGCCAGAGGCTCCCTCTGACATTTGACAAAAGTGATCAGATTACCTCACCTTGTTCTTGGAGAAACAAAGGCTGCCTCCTTCTACAATGGCTCAAGATTGCTTTGGGAAGTAGCATTTATGTCATTATTCCGAGTCTTCTTAATGTTGTGGGGTTTTTTTTTGTTTGTTTGTTTGTTTGTTTTTTTGCTCTGGACACAAAGAATTGTTTAATGTCAAAGCTAGGAGAGACTTTTAGAGATAATCTAGCTCAACTTCTGATTTTAGGTAGGAAGACGCTTGGCCCCAGAAAGGGTTCAGTACTTGTCAAGGTCCTGCATCAAATCAGTGATCGAACCTGGATAGAACCCAAGTGTGTTGATTGCCAATCGAGGGTTCCATCTAGTGTACCCCAAGATGTGGTTGGATTTTTTTGTGGGAAATCAAGAAAAGCCTCACTGAAATGAGAAAAAAAAATTTGTCAGGGATAAAGAAGTGGATAACTTATTTAGAGCTCTTTGGCTTCTGCTGTCCTAGCTCCAGAGACTCCTCCCAATAGGGGACAACCACTACACCTAGCCAGCAGATATATATTGCCTTTGGACAATATATTGCTTTTGGATTGTCCAAGCAATAATACATGATGGGGCACTTCCCACATAGCAGTGAAAAGAAATCTCCAGTTATAGCCCAACTTCAGACTGGCCCCCTTCAAAGTATTTCCTTCTTTGAACAAGTATTGATTGCATGAATCCTCTTACTGGAAAGGGGAGAGGCGATTTTGATAGAGTGTGATGGGAGTTCAAGCGTCCCCAATTGACTACCTACTATTCTATGCTATTCCATTTTATTTATTTTGCCGACACAGTGGG
Source organism: Myrmecobius fasciatus (assembly GCA_023553655.1). Lineage (NCBI taxonomy): Eukaryota > Metazoa > Chordata > Mammalia > Dasyuromorphia > Myrmecobiidae > Myrmecobius > Myrmecobius fasciatus. The sequence continues at coordinate 20,421 of JAJPUD010001336.1, forward strand.
GGTTAAGTGACTTGTCCAGGGTCACACAGGTAGGAAGCCTCAAGTGTCCCGAGGATATATTTGAACTCAGGTCCTCGTGACTCCAGGGCCGGCGCTCTATCCACTGTAGACAACACACTATTATATGAGAATATTTAACTTTTCACCTATCCAGCAACTTGAAACACACAGCCACATTTGTTTGGTTGTAAACTACAGTGCTCCTTTTGTTACCAAACCATTGCATAACTTAGAGAATTCCTTCCTGCACCAGTCAAAGTTAATTATATTTATTGGAACAACATTCTACAGAAGTTACCACATTTCCAATCTGATTCTCAATCTTCCATTTTTATGATTGAAATTCCAGCCTTCCACTGATGAGAGAGCTCATCATTGCAGAGACTCCCTTCCCTGGTGCCAACTGCATTTCCTCCATGCCTTCTCACAGGATATGATTTCTTTGCCATATCTTTCTGGTAAATCCCCAGGAAAGGTTCCACCCAAGGCACCCTTGCCCAGGTCTTTAAAACTTTCAATTCTACCAGTTCATCACTCGGTCAAATAGAATGTAAATCCTTGAAGGCAGGGAATGTTTTTATGCTTGATTTTTGTTTTGAGGGGGAAATTATCTCACCTTCCTGGGCCTCAGTTTCCTCAAATGTAAGATAAAAAAGTTGGAACAGACTAGTCCAATCCCATTTTTTTTTAAATGAAGAAACTGAGACCTAGAGAAAGTGACTTATACAAGGTTCTAAATCTAGAAATGGAAGGGATCTCAGAGGCCATCTAACCCAACTTTCTTATTTTACACTTGAGGAAACTGAGGCTCAGGTAGGTGAAGTGGTTTGCCCAAAGACAGACAAATAGCAACCATATGATGTGGGATTTAAATCCAGGTGTTTTGACTCCAAACCTAGTGCTGCTCTTTCCACTGTACCATGGTGTCTCTAATAAGAGAGTAGTAATATAGTGATGGTGGTGGTGGTGGTGGGAGTAGTAAAACAGCACTTGCTTCACATGGTTGTTGTGAAGATCAAATACAATAATGTATGCAAAGCTTTTCACAAAACAGAGATGTTTAATTATCAGCTACAGTGGAGCTGTTATCTTACTGACCTGGGTGTTCCTTCTATCAATACTGATCACCACTGGTCCACACCAGTTCATCTTATCAGACTTTTGCGTGTGTTTCTTTATATTGTTCTGAATGCCCATTGGCTCAGATCGACTCTACTTCACCCATTTGTTTGGTTTTCTTCCCTCTCATTCTATGACTGTCCAGTCTCCTTTTCTGACCATACACCTCATCTTCATGATGGTTTTGGATGTTCCAGTTGCTATTGAAGAAATAAAAATGTCCTATCGTACTTGAAAGCATCTTCCCAGCCTCAGGACTCATCAACTGGTATCCAGGTGTGCCCAAACATTGTGTGTTCAGATCGATGATTATTTGACAGAAAGGCTCTGGGGGAGGGGGGGGAGAAGGGGAAGGGGAGGAAGAAACTTGAAAGTTATTATGATTCACTGCCCAAAAAGGAATAAGGACAGAGCATTTCTCCATTATAAAACGGCAGGAAAATTGTTCCAAAAGATTACATTTGTCTTAGCACCCCAAATCCATTGCAGAGAGAGAGGAGAGATTTTATATATGTGTGTGTGTGTGTGTGTGTGTGTGTGTGTGTGTGTGTGTGTGTGTGTGTG
>JAJPUD010001336.1:25609-47936 GCA_023553655.1 Myrmecobius fasciatus
GGGCGGCGGCGGCGGCGGGCGCGGGGCTCGCTCTCGCCTTGACATTTTATCCCCCAGAGCTGCATACTTGGAGCTGGCTTGCACGTCCCAGTCATGAAGTTCTGGAGGTGGGGCGGGCTTTAATTTGCTTATATCTAATGATTTCCGAAGCCGGGCTTTAAAATGGCGGCATCCGTCCTACACCCCTGCTAAAGCCTCCCCCAGCACTTGGGCGACTTTGCTTAGTGCTGCTTTTGCTTCTGCAGCTAACATATGGCATGTGCTGCTGCTGCTGCTGCTGCTGCTGCTGCTCCTGCTGCTGCTGCTGCTGCTGCTGCAGCTGAGAGCTGGGCCCCGTAGTAGCCGATTCAGCCGCCGCTGCTACTCCAGATCATCAGTGGAAGGTAAGCCGCAATCGGACTTTTCTTTTGGGGAGCAAAGTTCTTAAGGAGGCGCCCCCCCATGCCGCCCCTGGGACGGAGGGAGTTCCCACAAAACCAGAACAGTCAGAGCTATCAGAACTATCATATTAATATTAATAATAGTCATGCCCTCTTTGCAAGCAAGAGAGATGTGCCTTTTGGCGAGGTGAGATTTTTGACGGCTTCTTTACATTTTGTTTTCCTTTTCCCTCTTTTTTTTTTCTTTTTCTTTTTGCCAAAACGCCTGGAAGGGGGCTCAGTGCGTGGCGTTACAGGAGAAAATCATTTGCGCAACTACATATCTTTTATAAAATTTTATTTTCTCCCCCTACCCATTTTTTTTGGGGGGGAGGGGAAACGCAGTGCTGTAAATTGTAAGCGGCTTCCTCACCAACGCTCTTCCTCTGCGCTCCGGCTCAGCAAACCGGGCAAGGCTTTTTTCCCCCTTTCTCTTTCTTTTTCTCCTCTTTCTTTTTCTTCTTCTCTCTCCTTCCCCTTCTCCTTCCTCTTCTCCTCTTTCTTCTTCTTCTTCCTCTTCTCTCTCCTTCCCCTTTTTCCTCTTCTCTTTCTTTTTCTTCTTCCTCTTCTTTTTCTTCTTCTTCCTCCTCCTCCTCTTCTTTCTCTTTCTCTTTCTCTTCTTCTTCCTTTTAAATACTATTGGGACCTAGAAAGAATGATGACGCTTTTAGATTCTAAGGGATGTTCCGAAAGTGATTTTGGGGAGGGGGGATTTTTTCCACTCCTGAGCTTTCACTTAAAGAAAAAACAAAAACAAAACAACTGCATCAAATGAGTAGTGGAAAGTTCGGTTTGTGGATTGATTGCATCGCTCAAGAAGGGGGGGGGAGGCTGCGAACCTACTGTGGGGATTTGGGGCTCCTGCGTCTGTCTTAGGGGACACGTCTTGATGCCCTTTGCGTAGCATTCGTCCTGGTCTGCCTTTTATTAGGGAAGTGCTTCTTTGTGGGGGAACTTTCCCTTGGATTTGTGGATCCGGGACTCACGGCAGATTACATGCATAGCTCCACAGCCGCCAGGACGGCAATCACAGTCAAAACATTTGCCTTCCTTTCGTTTCAAAAAGGTTGCTCATTTTGGTCAGGGCACTGAACCTACCCCCACCCCACCCCGCGCCCCCGCACCCCCGGCTTTCCGAAACAATTCTGAAGACTTAGGAAAGAGACTGTTGGTTGTTTTACAAATAAATAAATGCTGGCGATGAACACTGGCCTCTGGGCACTGGCTGTCTATTTGAGCTCAAATCGATCTCTTCCCGAGGTCTGAGCCCGTGTACTGGCTGATCCTACCTATCCAGACCAAGAAGCTTCTTTAAAAAAACAAAACAAAAAAAAAAACCCGAAATTAACATTCCCCCTATTTTCAGTTTTTTCTTTCCCCCACTCTCCGCCACCACCCCCCCCCTCCCAGACGGTCTTTTTTGCCTGGGAGCTGGCTTTTCTGCTCCCGTCTCTGGCTACTCTCATCTCTTCCCAAGCAGTGGAAACTACTTGACAGACTCCCATGGCACAATAGTTACCAAGAGAGTGAGAGAGGTGAAGAGAGGGAGCCAAAAGATTTTTCTGTACATCTCCTAGGGCATGCGCACTTATTCAGCTTTGCCACCGCACTGTAGTCTGCCTAGAAACAAAGAAGCAGAGCCCGGTTAAAGTGGTGTTTACTATGTACTGTTTTGCTCTTGTCATTGTTAATTGAGCCAAAGAGCTGGAGGGGTTTATTTCTTCACGGAGGGGAGGGAGGCTAAAGGCCGCCGGGCTGGGAGGTGGGCGGCAGGTAGATGCTCCCGAAGAAAGGGCCAGCCGGGCGAGGTGGCAACTTGTGCCCTTTCCCCAGGCACACACTTAGATCCTAGTTGTCCGTAGGTTCTGCCTTCTCATCGGTTTTCCGTGCTGAATCATTGCAGCCCTCTGCGCATCAGACCTCTTAAATTACAGCCACGGGTGTCACATTTGACACATGCCGCAATAGTGCTCAGCCAGCACCTCCTGGCAGAACTAGCGGGTGGGAGACATCGGGGGACAGAAGCCCGACCCATGAACCACGGGTCCTCTCGGACCCACGACTTCGGGAAAAGAGAATAGGCCAGCTTGCGCGATGGCAACGTGAGATGGCAAGTTGTTTGTTGGAAAGCTCTTTGGAAGGAGAGACAGAGAGAAGAAAGGAGGCCGGAGGGTCAGTCGTTGCCTCGATTTTTGGCAGAACCGGGGGCGGCCGAGTCCCCGCTTCACTTCTGGCCGCCTTCAGCAGCCGGGCTGCTCCCCAAAGCCATTCCCAAACCGTGCCCCCCCCCCCCGTGTCTGTCCTCTCTAGGAATTCCATGAGCTGCAGTGGGTAGCGGAATTAGAGCTCAGCTGGGGGAAAGGGGCCGCTTTGAGAGGGAGGGCTGGCCGGCTGCGTGCTAAGTGGGCTCAGCGCCGAGCCCCGACCGCAACGGGGGCGGCCGATTTCCCCTGCCGCCCTCCCCACACCCCTAGGTTCGAGCAGAAAGTCCCTCGGTGAGACAGACGAGAAGTTGACGTTAAACCTTGTGTGTTTCACTTCATTGTCTGGATTTCCTTGGACTTGTAATTCATCCTGATGACCAGTAGGCTTAGGATATCCGCCCTGCTGCTCAATATGAAAAAGTCATCAAAGCATCTTAGAAAGAAGGCTTGTGCGGTTTTGAAGCCCTGGATGGTGTCGGGCCGGGCCGGGCCGGGCCGGGCCGGGCCGGGCGACCACGGCACCCTTCTGCTGCTTGCTGCCCAGCAGCTACAGTTTCTGCTGCTTGAGACAGTGGCTACTTTTTTTTCCGGCTCCTATCTTTCGCCGGTAGTCTGATGGTGATGCAGACTGGAGTTGGCATTCTAGCCTAGTGTCGCTGCCAGGACAGTAATTTCCAGGCAGAAACGAGGCGGTGGGTTTTCCTTCCCCTTGCAGATCTGAAAGAAATGGTGGGATAGGATTAGAAACATTAGGATTTAGGGCATATCAAGCAGGAATAAATTACCGTACATGTTCGACATGTAATCTGATCCTGTAATTAGAGTGAGGTAATAGTCTCTGGCTTGTTAAAACTATCGAATGTCAGCCGGGACTCACAAGTCTCTGCAGCCCTGCCTCAGTTGGGCTGTTGTGATACCTGCAGCAACGTTGTGAAGTTGTTTTTTTTTTTAATACAACAGAACAGATGGATTTATCTCTCCCTTCTCCTTCTCACCCTCACCCAACCCATTTTCAACCTACTGTTACTAGTCTGTTACTCTTTAGGGCAAAGAAAAAAAAGACCACAAAAATCAGATGTGTTTGTCCGTTTTTGTGGAGGAGGTTGTTGTTTCTCCTAAGTATGATATGGCTATGGCTTATTGAAAAACAAAGGGAGAAAACTGCCTCCCGCAGCTACAGTGGGGCAGTGACTGTTTTCTAAGGAAATAAAATATACTGTTTGATGGGGGGAAGGGGAAGTAATTTTATCCGCAGTTGGAAAAAAAATCCTGCCCAATGAGGATGCCATTAGGTATATGCCAGGGTGCACTTTTAGAGAGACGGATGTGGCACTCGTCCTCTTCCTAAAATGGCTAGGATACTGTCCGGAGATCCCGTTGCCCCCATGTGAACTACAGCCATGGAGCTTTGGGATTAGTGAGGTATCAATTACTTTATCAGGTGTTAATGACTTTGCCTAAAGAAAAGTTCTTTTTAGGTCATTCCAGCTACCAGTAAAGAGCTCTAATAAATCTGCCACTTAGTCCTGCTTGGTATTAAATTGATGACTGTGGGCTTAAAAAAAAAAAACAACTAATGAGGACCAATCCTACGATCAAGGAAGAAACTGTAATCATTTTTATTGAAAAGAGATAGAGCAGGCTCAGAAAGGTCAGAGTTGACTCCCAGCCAGCTGAATAGAACAGCATTGACTTAGTCCTCTAAAAGATTCTAGATTCTTACCTGGTCCTTTTAACTTTTTTTTTTCAAAAGAGCTGAGGGGGAGAAAGGATTTTCTGTCACTTATTAGGGATGTTGGAGGAAATTGAGGCATAAAGAGGGATCCTGTATTCTCAATCCAGGCAATTAACCTGTTAAATACTGAATCCTTTAGGCTCAAGAATAGTAATAATAGTAATGATGATGATGATGACCATCACTATCACAATTCTAGAAGAATCCTGTATATTTATATGGTGCTTTTTTTCTATATGTTTATCTCATTCATCCTCATGGTAGCATCAGAAATCCAGGATCTCCCCTCCCCCCCTTAAATGAACATTACAGGAGATGTAGAGTTGATTAACTGTCTGTTAAAATGTTATGGCCATTCCCAGGAAGCACTTCTCTCAGCTGTTAAATTGTCTCATGGGTAGAAACTCCAGAAGATAAGACTTCTGATTTTAGTTGGGTAGTTTGTGGTCTGTCCCCCTTAAGTAAACCTACCAGTAACTAGGCATTGGAAGGCTATACCAAGACCAAAGTGCTATTGCCCGAGACGGTGCAATCAGAAATTGAGCAGGCTGGTTTGAGGGAGAGCCCACAGGCTTTCTGCTACAGGAGGACTAGGGAAGCCCTGAAAATGTTCTGATTTCCTTCTCCCTGCTCTCAACTCCTCAACTTCAATCACTCAAGCAGGTTTAGTTCCCTTCATCAACTTTCTTCATCATCCAAGAGGGCAAACATGAGCGTACTTCAGGAGCATAGAACCAGGGTGAGCATCCCCTGCATTTTAGGGGGCCAAAGAAACTGAATCACAAAAGATAGCATAGGCTGAGATTGCAAGGGAATCCAAAGCTGAAATCCAATCTCCTTCCCCCACTCCCACTGCAGGTAGAAATTTCAACTGGTAACCCCCCCAATATTTCCACTGTAGATTGTAATCTCAACTGGTGCCCCTCCTACTCCCATTGCAGACAGTACTTCCAACTGATGCCCCCCTTCCCACTGCAGACAAGAATCTCAACTGGTGCCTCTCCTACTCTCTCTGCAGACATGAACCCTAGGTGGTACCACTTCCACTGCAGACACAAACCCTAGCTACCTCCCCCCTACACACACACACACACACACACACACACACACTCACTCACACTTACACACACACTCACACTCACACACAATGCAGACATGAATATCAGCTCATGACCCCCCACTCCTATGATAGACACAAACCTCATTTGGTATCCCTCCCATTCCTACTGCAGATGGGAACTTAGATCTTGGTATCCCCCTGTATTCTTACTATTCACAGGAACTCTATCTGGTGCACATAGCCCACTCCCACTGAAGATACATATCCCAGCTGCTGTTCCCCCACTCCCAATGTAGATATAAATTCCAGCCAATGCAGGCAGGAACTTTATGTGGTCTCCCCTTCTCCTACTGCACATAGGAATCCTACCTGTTCCCCCCACTGCCACTGGAGAGATAAATCTCATCTAGTGCCCCCCCCCCCAGACATAAACTCTATCTCATTCCTCCTCTCCTCCAACTGTGGACAGGAATCCTAGTTGGTGCCTCCCTCCTCTCACTGCAGACAGAAACCTTACCTGATACCCCCCAGATTACATACAGGCAGCCAAACTGCCCCCTCCCCATTGAAAACACAAATTCTAGCTCTTGCTCTCCTTCCTACTGTACATATGAATCCCCTTTTGTATTCCCACTCTCAGACAAGATCTAGATTGTGACTGCCAGCCCACTGCAGACAGGAACCCCACCCATGGGGTGCCCCTCCCACTCCCATAGCTGGCACCCTCTGGCCAATTTCCACTGAAGACACAGATCTTAGCTGCTGCCCCCCCACTCTTTCTACAGGCACGAAGCCTATTTTGTCTTCCCCTACTGTCACCATAGACAGAACTCCATCTGATGCCTCCCTCAGCACACAGAAACCCCATCTGATTCTCCTGCCCACGGCAGGCAAGAATCTTTATTGACAGCCCTCCATCTCTTCCTGCAGAAGGAACCCATCAGATCCCCACATGCCCAATACTTAGAGGATCCTCAACTGGCACCCCTTCTGCTCTCACCTCAAAACAGAATACTCCTCTGCCCCCTCCCCACTCCCGCTAATATCATCTGATCCCCCCTCCAACTGAAGACAAATTCCACCTGCTGACCCCCCCTTACTTCTACTGTAGACATGCACCTGATTTCATACCTCCCTCACTCTCACTACAGACAAGAACCCTAGTTAGTGCCTTTCAGCTCCCACTGGTGTCCCCACCCACTCTCAAGACAAGAACCCCATTTAGTATCCCTACTCTCACTTTCACAAGAAGCCTAGCTGGTGCTCCCCATTCCCACTGGAGACGTAAATCCCGGTTGTTGCTCCCCACACTCACGCTAGATTCTGAACCCCATTTCATAATCTTCTCCCACTGAAGACGAGAACCTGCCTACTGCCTCCCCCTCAACTCCCACTGCAGACAGGAATCTCAGTGAACCCATCAGGTGTACCCCCCGCTCGCACTGCAGACACAGACCTCATCTAGTTTCCCCTCCACTCCTACTGCAGACAGAAATGCTAGCTGGTGCACCCCCACCCACCCCCTTCCCACTGCAGTCAGTGTTTCCAGGAATCTCAATGATAACCCCCCTCCCCATTACAGATAGAAACCACAGCTAAAGCCCCCCCCATATTCCACAAAGAGGAACCAAAGCAGTTGTTCCCCCTCCCATGTTGCAGACCAGAATAACAATAATAATGATGATCAGTAGAATTCATACAGTGCCCTACAGTTTGCAAAATGCTTTCCTTTTGGTATCCCATTGCCGTCCCCCAGCTGGTGCCTCCCCTACCCCCCACTGCAGAGCAGGTACCACCCTGAGAAATGGTGTGGGTCTTGTACACGTCCCAGGCAATCCCTCCTTGCTTCTAGAGCTCCCTTTTGGACCAGACCTGCAAAGGAAATGGCTTCCCCAGCCAAGTAAGCCACACTCAGTGTTCTCCTCTCCTATGGAGTTGAAAAAGTAATTGTCCCAGGTGAAAATTAAAAGACCCTGGGACCTGTCTCCTTTCCAGGGAAACACTGATTGCCTATTTAGAGGGTGAATTTGCATGGGTTTTTATTTCCTGAGATACTGGGATGAATGGCTGCTCTTTTTACGGCACCCAGAAAAGCCAAGTCCAAATGGTGGCCCAAATGAAAGCCACCACAATTCTCTTTTGTGCCCAGATAACCGGACCCCTTCGGGCAGAGCTTCACCTCCTCTCCTTATGTCAGTGGAAGCCGGCCAAACTGGGGCAGGCCTGAGGAGGAAGCAGGCAGTTTGCAGGGGAAGAAAGAAGAAGAAAAGGGTGGGGGGAAGGCTTGCTCGTGAGAGATGGGTAAGGAAAGAGAAAGCTAGGGCAGGCAATTTTCATGTCACCTTTCTTTCTGCTGCTGGAGCCCCAGTGCCTAGCGCAGTGCCTGTGGTATAGCAGGGACTTAGGAAGACCAGAATTTAATGGGATTCTTTCTTTCTCCCCTTCCCCCAGACCCAAAATAAAATAAAATGTCAGAAAAAGAGAAGGTAATTTTAGCCTGGGCCTGTATCCTGTAGCATGATTCTGCATTTATTTGCTTTACTAATTGAGGAAATTAATTTGTCATGTAGTGTTAAGGTTACTCTTGGCCCTTACACGGGACCTTCTATTGAAGGCAGAAGCCCATACTTTTTTGTGGATTGTTTTTTTCAACAGTCTGTCTGGAGTATTTGATTATTTTTTTTCCAGAACAGACTTTTGAACAAAACACAGAGCCGGATGCGCTCCTTGTACCAAATCCCTCCTTCCGTAGCCCAGGAAGGGAAGTTTCAGCAAACAGCAGGGGCCCCAGTGCCCACTCTCCAGGGCTCCAAGCAAACCCACTGTCCTCCAGGCTTCGGACTTCTCCGAGCTTGGCTATTTTTAGAGAGGCAGACAGAAGCCCCGAGTGGGTTTGTTTTCCCGGGTGATTGACGCAAATAAATGAAACCTCCCCACTTGGGTCAGTCTGCAAACATCTCTTTCAGGCAGTCTGGGCTAAGTGGAGAAGGGCCATCTTCAGTGAAAACTGGCCCCACTTTACAAGCCCCCCTTTTCTGTCTAAAGGCTTCTGGGTACATAAAATTGGGGGTGAATGTGCCCTTGTAATCAGATCTGTTGATGAAAGCCTTGCAGAGAACTGCACCCTGCAGACATAAGCTGTGTCAATAAGAAGTCTGTTCAGCTCCTGTACCCTGGCTGGGCAGTGGCTTGTGATTGGCAGACTCCCGAAGGGAGGGCCCGCCTGGCTGGAAAACGTCCTGGGATTTTGGCGGCATTTCTGACTGACTGATGGACTGACTAGTTCTCCAACACCCTCTTTGTCCCCCTTTTCACTTGGGGGGGCAGGAGAGGGGTGTTATGTGGGCATGGTGGCAGCTACTTTCAGCCATATATCACAGGAGGGCAAAAAGGAGGTTTCCTTCCTGATGGGGCGGGGGGACACTCCCGCACAAAAGCTGCTTTTCTTAAGGCCTTCAAAGTTGACAGAGCCGAAGTATATAATAAGGGACTGGGAGTTTCTCAGTGAGAGAGGAAGGCAGAAACACCAAATCCACGTGTGTGCAGTGTGCTAACTTGGAAAAAGAAAATCCAAGCATGAGACCTATGGGGCTCTTTGCAAGGCAGCCAGCGTGCTCAGGAGCACACTTGAGAGGGGCTCACCTCATCCTGAGGGCATGAGCCAGCCTCAAACCAACCAGCCAAACCCATCAGGCCCTGGGCCAGCTAGTTCTCCAGGAGAAATATTTTCCCGCCTGATGTGTCTTTATCAGTTTCTGATCAAGCTCATGGAAAGGGTGGGTCTCCGCAACTGCTTCTCCAGAGTCAAAATCATGGCCACATCTTGAAGCAACTCAAACTGAGCTATTCTAGGGCATCATTTCTGGGGGGGGGGTGCCCTAGTTAAGTGTCTCTAGCAAAGATTAAATAAATACTTTTTGTCAAGATTACACTCATTTTCCATAGGCAAGCCCGGAGTGGACAATGGTCCCCCTTATTCCTTACCCCTCAAATTCCAAAGAAACCAGCTCCCCATTTTCAGTCATTAAGCAAAGAGAGCAACAGGCCTGGCAGTCCTGAACCACTGGCGGTGACAAGCAATGGCAGGAAATGCTGGTTATGCTGGTCCCCTTTATAACTTGGGGAGGCTGCAGCTGGCTAATTTGTTTTTACTTCCTGTTTGGGGACAGTTTGGGTCAAAAGTAGCAGTGTGCTTTGGAGTGTGTGTCTCTGTGTGTGTGTGTGTGTGTATGTGTCTGTGGGTCTTTGTGTATGTACTTTTTCCCTTTATAAAGATATTTGGCTTTATTCTGTAAGGCCACAATAAATCTGTCACTGGGCCCCGGGTTTTGTATATTTTATAGACTGGATCATGTGGTTTGAGTTTAATTTAGCAGGCAGCATGCTTTTCTTCGTGGTTTGGCCCTGACGCACGTTGCTTTGGGGTGTTAGATACTACCCGGGCATTTCTGGGGGACACAGAAACGAAGAGTATCTATTTACACAAAAGCAGCTGCTGAGGAGGGCATTTCCTACCAGTTAATGACTGGTTGAAAGGGCCAACAGGCCAAATCGAGGCAGGAGAGGAACATTCATTAAATGTCAGGAAATGCCCAGCATTGATCGATCGTTTCTTTTCTAGACAGGGTTGGGCAGAGGGCAAAGCTACCTTCATCACCTTTGTTATACTCTCATGGAGAGAGGAGTCCAAAGCAGGGGCTCCATGCTCATGCTCATGGTTATGGCGGTGGGTGGGGCATTGCCTTGATGGGAGAACTGATCTCTCTGTTGAGCCTCCCACCCACTGGCCTACCCCAGAGAGAGTGGAGCTCCATTCTGTTCTGTTCCACCCCAGTTCACAGTGATTCACCAAGTTGATATTTCATGCCATCATGACTGACAGAGGATGGCGTTTCCTTTGACTTCATGCCCCATTGGAAAGGAACCTGCCCACCCATGGCAAAGTGGAGAGGCCTTAACCCCGCCAAACATTAACTGCCCAACCCGGAGGTCAATAATGCACTCTTAAAGGCTTTGAAAGTATCAGTGATGACCTTCAGGGTGGGCAGTTAATGTTTGGCAAGGAGTTTTCTGATTGATTTTGGAGACAGGGAATTGCTCAAATGGGAGAGCACCTTGGAGTGGAGGGAAATACCATTGTCAAGGTTAGTTTAACAGGGAAACTTCAGTGGGCCCAATTTAATCCTCACTGGATCAGCAGCAATGGCATTTGGATATTATTGATGAAGGTGCTAATGAGAATGATAAATGTTTGGCATCGCTTTCAAGTTCTGGAGAGTTTAGCATTACAAACAAAACCTTCCTATGAAGGAGTCTCGTCCTTAGCATCATCCTGGCCCCCCGAAAGATCAAAAAGTGACAAGGAAGCCCCATGTTAGAGGTCACATTTAATAATAGCTTGCATTTCAGTCATGCTTTAAGGTTGGCAAAGCATTCATATCCATCATTTCATTTGACTTTCCCGACAGTTCCGGGAGGTGGGTCCTGTGATTGACAGCCCCATTTTACAGATGAGGAAACTGAGGCACAGGGAGGTGAAGTGGCTCTCCCAGAGTCACAGTAAAAAACCATCTGAGTTGGGATTTGAACCCACGGCTTCCTGCCTCCAAGTCCAATACTTTATCGATTATCTGTCTCTGTAGGGGAAGAAGCCCCAAAGAAAGACTCAGAAAGGCTCTAAGTAGTTAGATCTCTGAGGGCAACTCACTAAAGCTCCATTTCCCCTACTGTAAAATGAGGAGGAATGGACTAGACCAATCCCAGCTCTGGAAGTTCGAGAGCCTGCCTGGAAACAGGTTGACTTTGACTCTGAGGGAGGCAGAGATGTGGGTGGTTGTGGAGAGAGGGCGTCCAAACCCAGGAGGCCTCTTCTTCCTTTCAGATTCAGCTTTGGAGATGGTAAATGATTATAGAGGCAAAGACTTTTTTCTATTCCTCAGTCTTGTATTGTCTCATAATAAGGGCAGATGGGTAACTCCATCCAGTCTATTGTTAACATAGATTGAAGTTCTCCCAATTGATTATTGATAAAAAGAGCACCATCAGGCTTGGTTTGGCTCGATAGTTTAATCTCCCTTGAAAATGAAATTGCTTTCCTCGCTTCCTTTTGGTGGGCAGGGGGTGGAGGTAGGAGGGAGCGGATGCTTGGCTGGGGCCTCTAAAATGAGGGCAATCACTGAAGGCTGAGACCTGGATTTCTTCATAGTTTTGAATGCCCTGTCACGTGTACAACAAACCAAATATTAGGTTTCATTGTGGGCTTGGCAAATGTCACTCTGTGCTCTTTTAATATTTAGGAATCTAAGATTTGTCCTTTTGCCCAAGCTCCCAGCAAAGGTCTTTAAGAAGTTCCCATGTCCACTCTGGATGCTGGTGTTGAGATCTGATTGGGGAATAGAGGAATGGTTGATTGTAACCACACACTTTAATTGTAGAGATATATTTATCACAAAACTTATTTGATAATTGGCAGTAAACATATTTTATTTCAAGATTTTTCTCCCTGAGTAGTTTTAGGTTTTATTACTAAAAATATAGGCTCAAGGCAGCTAGGTGAAAGTCAGGAGGACCTGAGTTCAAATGTGACCTTAGACACTAGCTGTATGACCCTGGGCAAGGCACTTAACCCCGTGGCCTCAAAAAAAAATTGCTTGTGGGCAGCTAGATGGCACAGTGGATAGAGCACCAGCCCTGAAGTCAGGATGACCTTAGTTCCAGTCCGACCTCAGACACTTAATACGTTCTAGCTATGTGACCCTGGGCAAGTCACTTAACTCCAACTGCCTCAGGAAAAAAAATTCTCTTATTATAAATATATAGAGATTTGTATGTAATAAATAAATAAAATATAAATATATTTTTATATGACATAGAAATTATATCTCTCTTATGTCTCTATCTAAATCTATCTGTAGGCTCTTATATTTAGAGCTGGAAGGGACCTCCAAGGCCAGCCATCTAATATAACCCTTTTGTTTTTAAAGAGAAGGAAATTAAATTCCTGGGAGGGGAAGTGCCTTGCCCAAGTCACACATAACCTCTTAGTCCTAGAGCTGGAAGGACTTTCAGAGAACATCTAATCTGACCTCCTCCTTCATTCAGTGAGGAAACTGAAACCCAGAGAGATTGAAATGACTGTTCACGCAAGGTCACACAGAAGCTGAGCTGGGATTCAAACCAAAATGCAGCCTCTTCAAATTCAGAACTCTTTCTATTGCACTGCAGTGATAGCCACACCTCTCACGCATTCTGACCACTTGAGGCTGGACTCATCAGACTCAGTAAATATTGTGAACTGCAGACCATTTTGGAAAACAACTCCCACAAGACTTATCTCCTGACCTCCTGTGGAGGCATTGGGGTCCAATGGTCAGTGGACCGGATTTCGGGTCAGAGGACATTTAGTCAAGATTTTGACCAATGCTTTCTGTGAGCAAATTTCTCTGGGTCTCAGTTTCATCCTCCATAAAACGAGGAGGGAGGTTGGACTCCAAGATGACCTCCAAGGTCCCCTTTTCAGCTCCAAAGCTGTGATCTTAATGAGAAACTTCCATTTTCTTTCAAACGATATGCTAAAGTCCTTAAAAAATTGATTGAGTAGATTAAACATGCCTCCCAAATCTTGTTTACATTATTCAATTGCATAGCAAGCCCTTTCTTTATAGCTTGTGCAAAAGGAAATTTCAGGGCAGTTCAGGGTCAGTTATCAGAGACTGAATTGGTAGAGTCCAGAATAATGAGGTTTGACAGTACTCTATATACAACACTCAGTCCTGCCTTAACGGTGTTAGGAAGGCAGTTTGGGCTTGGGTATAATTTGCAAATAGAAGGCAAGGACTGCTGGAGGCTGGGGATTTCAGCTCGAGTGCTGACTTTACCTCTCAGTGCCTCAGTTTCCCTCCTTAAAGGCAAAGCAAAGGTTTCATCTAAGTGTACTGTGCAGCTTGCTAGCAGAAGTGCTTTGGGATCACAAAAGGAGAGGATATGTGAAAAAAATAATATTGTTCAAGCCTGAGAATCAGAAAATGAAATGAGATAGGAACAGAGGCCAAAGCAGGAAGTCTGTTTTCTAAATTATAAAAGTTAGGGGAGTCACATGGGTGGCAAATTAAGCTGGATGGAGAAGGCCTTAGCTAGCAATGTAAATATTGAAAAGTAATCTGTTAATTTAGGGAGAAAGTTGTAGGGGGTAGGTGAGAAGACTGCTCTGGACTTATGATTTCATCAGTGTAAGTCATTCCTGTTGTGAAAATTCTCTCCTCTGATATAGATCTGGAATTTTGAAAATTGCCTGGTGCATCAAGAGTTTCAATGACTTGGGCAGGGCCCCACAGCCTATATATTGGAGAGGTTGACTTGCATTCAAGTCTTCTTGGCTCTAAGGCTGATCCCCAATCCATTCCACTTTGAGGCCTCTTGAGATAATATTGTATTAGCTTCAAGAACAAAAATGGGGGGGGGAGTTTCTGTACCAAGAGTTCCTCACAGTAATAAATTTATAAGTCTTGATCCCCCAAAAGGGAAAAAAAGTTAAGAGAATTTCCATTTTTTAAATGTTTACAATGGAGACACAACTAGACAATACAGGTGCAAGAAGAAGGGGGTTAATTCAGAAATAAAGATGATTATGACATTTTCACACATACCAAATTTTCCCATGCCCTTGCATGAAGTGGGGACTTAATAAATGTTTTGTATGGGAACTATGGTGAGAGGCATTTTTTGCTGCAGTGGGTGAAAACAGAAATCTAGATTACCTTGTGCTGCTGAAGACTTGTGGGGGGTGGTATGGTGAGAAAGCTTGGAGACATAGAAATAAAGAAGAAAAGCCTAATCCTGTATTCTTCATTGTATACATGGTTTCAGGGATCATCCCCAGGAGGAGCAACATACCCTAAGCATCTAGAGCCAATTTCATGAATATTTCTTTGATTTTAAAATAAATAAATCAGATTGGGAGTGGCCCGGTGAGAGGGCTTGTATTGTATTCCCAGCCTGATCCCGAGGAGCTTGGAATTATATTGGCTTCTTGTCTCTGCAGAGTCATAGCTCAGCACTCCTTTTGCTAGTAGACACTTCAGACTTCAAACTGTAGTCATTGCTCTTCAGATGAAATGTAATCTCAGCTGCAGTGAGTCAGTCACTCATTTCTGGGAATATAAATGTGTTCTGTGAGCCATCTCTATTAGGAATTGGGGGGAAAAAACACCTAATTGATAAGCATTAATAAAATGAGCACTTCTGTTATGTTTCAATGTCATCAACTCTTACATTATACCATCACCTGAAATTGAATGTTGGGTATATTATTCCATTTTTTAAAATGTCCAGAATTTTGGTAGATGAAATTAGCTCTGTTTGCACTACATGACTACAAGCTTCACGCATGTGTGTGTGTGTGTGTGTGTGTGTGTGTGTGTTCGTATATCCACTCGAGACATTTGACTTCAAATACCTGGAAAGTGATAGATGCAGCTATATATCCACCTCCATCATCTCTAGTGCTGTTACCCCTATTCCATACAGAATATGGAGTAGATGGAAAAAGCTGTGGGTGGTTTTAGTGTGAATGCCTGTGATTTTCAGAAGCAAGCATAAAGTCGGGTGTGTGTTTTAGGCAAACAGAATTAGTCATTGTTTTGGGGTATCTGTTCTTTTCCTCCTTTTCCCCCCTTCTTTCAGCCTTCTGGATTTTTCATTATAGAATACTTGACAAGTTCAGGAGATCCAGGCAAAAGCTGCTGTGGGAGGGGCGATTCTAGCTCATTCAAACCAGGACCAGTGTTTCCCTCCCAGCCTATGCCCTCTCTGAGTAAGCATGGCTGAGATTTATAGGTCCTGTGTAATATATTCTGCATATGATATGGGTATCTGTTAAAAGGGGGCTTAGGACTGGAGGCTTTCACTAGGTGTTTATGTTCTGTTGATTGTGTCTACCAGGTTATGGGAAAGGTAGCCTTTTAAAAGAAAGAAAAGAAAAAGTAAATTTCCACCAGTAAGAGAAGTGGATTTCTTAGCTGGCTCATAGACAATCACATCAGAGTGATGGGGATCTCTTTGCATAAAGCAAGGTAAGAAAGTCAGATTTCCCAGAATTCCTGGAAAGTAGATTGGAAGGGCAAGAAGTGTTCAGCAAGTAACTGAGTGATGCATTTAGAGAGCAGGCATCTGACATGTTCACCTACCCATGGTACTTTTCACATAGTAAAACAGTAAACCATCAAGTACCACCTTTCTGATGCCTCTCTGGTTAGAAGCTTAATCTGTTTGTTTGCTGGGTTGTACCAGCAGCCAGCAGCCAGTTTTTAAAAACCATGTGGGATACATGAGGCATAGGACTGACCTTGAAATTTCTCTAATCTGGCAGTCCCAGCCACTGCGACAGGCCTGCCTCTGCAGCTTTCCAGTGGAAGGCAAGCCAGCATTTGGAAACACCTTCAGCTCCAAGAATATATTACACATTTAACTTGTTCTAAATATCTGTCAGGTGGGAGTCCACAGACAAGAGGAAATATTTCGTTCCTTTTTCTCATGCAGAAACAATAGTCTATATTGTATATTTATATGTAGTATTTTTATATTTGCTAAACTTTTTTTTGGTTTCCAAATATTTTTTGTATACTCTGTATCTTCAAATTGTGTGCCTGCCAAACTAGTTTTTCCCCTAGAGATTTTAATTCATGGGAGTCTCTGGAGCTGATCTGTGCCCACTCTAGGCTACCTTTAATAATTAGAGACTCTCTGAGTTGGAAGGGATTTCAGGGGGCACCTAGTCTAATCCTTCTCTAAAGCATCCTTAAAAGTGGTCGTCCAGCCTTTGCTGGCATATCTTTAGTGACAGGGAACTTACTACATACCAAGATGGCCCACCCATTTGCAAATGACTCATCTTCTTAAGATGTTTTTCTTTATGTTGACCTGGAATCATTCTCCTTGCAATTTTCTACCCATTGGCTCTAGTTCTGCCTTACGGGACCACAAAGAACAGTTTTCATCCTCCTTCACATGATAGCCCTTCAAAGTCTAGAAGATAGCCATCACATCCTCCCCAATTTTTCTCTTTCTGATAAGCATTGTTAGTTCTTCAAGAGATACTCATGTAACATGAACTTGAAGCTCTTCATCATCCTGGTTGCTTTCACCCTACACACATGCCCTATCTTGTCTGCCATGGTCCTTCTCAAGATCTTATTTCACCTTACACAGGACACAATATTCTACTTATGGTCTGACCAGATCAGATTCCATGGAGGGTGGAAAGCGGAAAAGACTGATGTTCACTGTGCCTTTTTTTGTTTGTTTGTTTTTGTTTTGTTTTTCAAACCATGCCTTTTGCAATGCAATCAAAAATCACATTAGTTTGTCTGCTAGCAAACCATGTTGCTTATTCTTTTTTTCCCATGTGAACAGCCATTTCGTTTAGTTGCCATTTAGAGAAACTTCCATGTTTCTTTCATCCAGTTGATTGTTTGAATCCAAGCAGAGGACTTAATATTGTTCTTATTCAATTTCATCTCATTAGCTTTGATTTATTGTAGCCGGCCAATATCTTTTGGGGACCTGATTCTTTTGCACAAAATATCAATTATCCCATTTTACTTCTTGCCACCTGTAAATCTAATAAACATGCTTTCAGTATTTCCATCCATGTTATTGATTAAAAATATTAGAAGTGTCAGGACCAAGGACAGAACCCAATTGTGTAAGTGGCATTTGTATAATAGAACACAGTTAACCAGTGTAACACAACAGCCCAGAAAAAAAATTAGCCTGATCTTTAAACAGTTCTCCCTCCCTTTAACAATTCCTCCTCACACTTTAAATAAGCCTTCATTTGTATTTCAAAGACTAGCTCAATAGGTTGTGTTTAAATTTAGGATTTTCCTTATGCTTTTCATATTTGGTGTTGGAGCTTAAGAGCTTTTGTTTCTTAAGTTGGTAAGGTAGCTGCTGCAGCCCTAACTCATTGCTTACTTGTCCTTATGTGAGTTAAGGTGTATTGTGGAGCTAATATACTTGCACATTTAGCCCGTGGAATGCAGGACAGATAAAAATGAAAGCAATGAAAGAAAGTTGAACATGGTTAGAAAAGTAGATACTAACTTGCCCTCCCCCAAAGTGTCTACATTTTAATCCTTTTTCTACTCCAGCACAAAGGACATTAGTTGTATTTATAGAAGATTCTCCTCACCATCACTGTAACTATTTTCAAGGGAAGATTAAGAGAGGAGAAATTATCTATCAAAATTTTTCTTTTCAAATTTGTGGAAAAAAGAAACAAGTGTGAGAAAATATGATCTTCCCTTTGCAATCTCTGTCTGGGGCAAGTTCCGTCTTCTAATGGCTTTTGCTCTTACTTTAGCCATTGATGTTAAGCATAATGCCAATCAATCAACAAGCATTTCTTAAACTCTCTGTGGAAAGCACTGTAGTGAGCCCTGGGGATGCAAATACAGAAAAGAAATAGTCCCTGGTCTCAAAGAGCCTCCATTCTTTCAGGGAAGATAACATATACATAAATAAGTATGTGTCAAAGAAATCTAATGTAGGGAGGTAGGGCACTAGCCATTGTAAGTATTAGAAAAGGATGTCTCACTAAAACTATAGTCTGATATTTCCAGCTGCTTACTAGACTTCTCCATTTGAATGTGAAAGATATTTCCTGCTATGCTCTAAACTGGTTGTTGTCAAAAATTCAAGGAAAGATAGAAAGGTAGAAAGAATGAAGGAAGGAAAAAGGAAGGAAGGAAAGAAAAAACAGAGGTAGAGGAGGAAGAAGATGAGGAGGAAAAGAATAAGTAAATTAAAACCAACTACTCTCATCCTAGCATTTGAGACCTTCCATAATCAACCTGTCCCTCTCTGCATCAAGATTCATAATAAAATAAATGAATCTTCAAGTTGGAAGGGGTGTCAACGGAAACCATACCAGAACAGGAATCCCCTCTCTAGGGTAGCCAACAAGTAGTCTGCTGGCCTATGCTTTAAGACCATTATGCAAGGGGAACTCACCATATTCTGATGAAGTCCATTCCATTTTTGGAGAGCCATTGATTCTTCTTCAAGCTATAATAACTGGAAAACACCAACCACATTGCAAAGCGAAATCTTTCAGTTACCAGCCTAGTGGTCTAGAAAATCCCTAGGGCCATCTCATAACAACCTCCCCAATCTCTGTAAATTGTTAGAAAGGCCATGAACAAGCATATCCTATATTGTGGAGTTTGGTTTGGTTTTTGGCCAGAGTTATGATTTAATTGGTGTAGGTGACTCCCTATGGAGAAAGTCCCTCCACTAGTGCAACTCATCCATAACTTATAGTTTTAGAAAGTTGTCTGAGGCAATGGAATGTTGTGATTTAAATATTCAGGGTTATTTAACTAGTATGTATCAGAGATAGGACTTGAACCCAAGACTTCCTGAATCTGAGCTGTTTTCTCTATTCACTACCTTCATCGTCTCTCATATGTGATGGCCATGCCCCCAAATACTAAGTCTATCATCTCATTTGCTCCTCCTGTTTTTCTTGCTTAGAGTTTCTTCTCTTCATCTCTTCAAGTCCCTAGCCCCCTATTAGAACTCGTGTCAGACATCACCTCCTGTCTATTGCATTTCCTACAACTCCAGACCACATTGCTCTCTTTCCTCCCAACCTGACTACTGGGGATTCATATTGTCTGTACCAAACAGTAAGGCTCTTGACTCATTTTGGTCCTTTATTGTATATTTTTTATCTTTGATTCTTTGAATTTTTCTGTATGATAATCTTGTCTCCTGAATAAAAACACCAACATGGTAAGAGTGTGAACTATTTCCTAAGTAGTCTGTATCTCTCTCTCTGCCCCTCCCCAATGCCTAGCAAGAATACTCAGCACATTGGAGCTCAGCACATACACATTAAATGGAATCGTGTTGATGTTGGTCTTGCCCCTTCACATAGAGGCTGCTTAATGCATGTTTGTCAAGTTGACCTGAGTAGGAGAATTTCCCCCAAGAGAGTATAAAGTGTTTCCTTGCCATTTATGTTGTCGTTGAAACCAAAATGGAGTTTCCCTTTGCCCTGCATTTAATTTTGCTTCTCCAAGTTCCAAAAAGGTTCACAGAATAACTTGTCAATCCGTTGACAGGGATTTATTGGGTGTCTAGTATATGCTCGGCACTGCCCAGCATCTCTGTCAATATGCAAGATGCTATTTGTGTAGTATGATCCAAAGCTCTTCACCACATGACAAGGCACCAGAGCTCAAGTGCCCACTCTTTGTGCAAGGATTAAGCTTACAATCAAAGAACAAGGACAGGTGGAAACCTAAAAAGTCAACTGGAATTGGGCCAAATCCGAGGTAAGATTTTTTTTTTCCCTAATAGTATAGTAGACATGAGAGTACTGCAGTAGTGTGGGTAGGCATTAAAATTGTTAAATCTGTGGGCCAGGCTTAATGAGAGGAAAAGAAGGGTAGAAGAAACTGAGTCTTGGCCTGGCTGAAACCTTTATGTCTATTGTTTGAGGCCCACCATAGCTAAGGAGGAGAACCTCATCACCGAAAAATTGGCCAACAGGCAATGACATGTTTCTGCTTTTGGAGGGTGGGAGGGAAGAGTGTCTTGAGACTCACAAAAAATAAAGGGCCTTTAAAGGTGGCTCTTGGTGTCATCATGAATATGGTATAGTTGAAAGAGAAAAGTTTGCAGTTTGGGAACTCGAGTTCAAAACAAGGCTCTGTCACTTCCTGCCTGTGTGACTTTGGGTAAATCACTTAATTTCAGTATGGAAAAAAGAGATTGGACAAAGTGACCTCTAAGGTCCCTACCACTCTGAAATCTATGGTTCTGTGCTGCCCAATAACTGGAGTTTGGGTTAGAAATCAAGGTCTTTTTTCATTAAAACTCCTAATGTGCTTGACAACTCTCTTAGGTTTCTCCCTCAGTTGCCAAAACAGGGCCAAAAGTGTTTGTGTTACTACTTAATGAATACTACTCATTTTGAGTGAAAAAAAAAATTCAGCTCCAGGTCCACTTTTCCTCACTTAATATCCCCCTCCCTCCCACTGCCAGTCACTACTAGATGAGCAGACTTTTTCCTCCTCTTTTGACAAAAGATCTTGGACTTAATCCTTGAACTTCAACCTCAAAAGGATTGATTGCTTAAACGACCAAGTGCTGCTGCTTTAACGATACAAATCCCCCCTTTAAAGCGAAAATGATGCTCGTTTTAATCCATGCTAAAAACCCCAAATATTTGCCTTTTTCCCACTTGAGGTACTGATTATTTAAACTAATGATAACTTATCCCAGGGATGCAATTGCATTAAGCTCCAAACCAAAAGCCATTCATTTCATTTCAGGTCCTTGATACCGCCTCTCAGTGGACTGGGAAAATGGCACTTGTTGATAAGAATGTAAGAATTTTCCGTCAATGTAAATCCAAATAGCTTAATGAAATCTTTGTGCTGGTAAAAGAATGCACAAATTCAAGAATAATTTAGATTAAGGGAGGCTGTTGTAGAGACAGTGTTTTCTGAAACAAAGTAGAAAAGCTTGACTTGAATTTTATGTAAATAATGTCTCATGTACGTTGTCTCCATTCCCTTATGTATTGGGGAAACGCAGATCATTTATATTTTCTGCACTAGAGTGCTAAAATCCCTCAGTAAATCTGGAATCTTGTCAATATGGACCTTCCCTCTGATGATGACTGCTCTTGTCTGCCCATTCCATGTCATTCTTCTTCATATCCTCCCACAAGTTCACCACTGGGAGTTTTCTATGGATCAGGATTTCAAATTTGAAGCACCAGCAAAGCCAGTGTAGAAATTGGGTGATTCCAAGCACTCTCCTGTCTTCCACATTCTATTATTCCCCTTGGATAAGTGGAAAGTTGCTACACAGGACTGAGTCCTATTTTTCTGAGTTGTATGGGTTGCTTTGGCCAAGAATCCATCACCAACTGCATACCTATTGGTAACGTACTTCTCCCTCCATAGCTGGATCTTGGAAAGCAGACACAATGTTTCTGGAACGGTAGTCAGAGAGATAAGAAGTATAGAGTTGGGAATACATACCTTCTTTAACTCCACTCTGTACAAGCAAAGCTTTTCTATAAGACAACTAGGACTGAAACTGGGGCCTAAATTGGATGATGGACTTCTCTCCG
The DNA here is from genome assembly GCA_023553655.1 of Myrmecobius fasciatus. Lineage (NCBI taxonomy): Eukaryota > Metazoa > Chordata > Mammalia > Dasyuromorphia > Myrmecobiidae > Myrmecobius > Myrmecobius fasciatus. Next base: position 47,178 of record JAJPUD010001336.1, read on the forward strand.
TTATACATTTGTTCTCTTTTTTTTTTGGAGAAAGAGGAAGGATTGCCAAAGTTTTATAGCCAATCACATAGAGTTTGCAAAAGCAGTAGCCAGGATTAGCACCAAAGTTACCCCAAGGAGGAAATTCCAAGTCATACACTTTACATATGGCTGACCTCAATAGAATTTCTTCTTCTTTAAAAGTTTCCTTTAGTGCAAGTTGCCAGCTAGCTGCATCTCTGGGTGACCTTGGCTCTTTTTCTTACATCCCATTCCAAGGTTGGGAAGTTTTGTTATCACAATACTCATGGTAAGTAGGGCAAATAGACACATCTAAATATACTCATTTTGCATATAGGTTCCTGGAAGAACCATGGTGGCAGAGATGGGAATATACTCAATTACATAGCTCCTCTAGCATGTAATACAAACTAGTTATTCTGAGAAACTTTTCCCCCATGTAATTATAGGAAGAGCTCACATTTATATAGCATTTTAAGGTATGCTGAGTACTTTATGTACGTAATAGAAAGACTGCTGAATTTAGAAGCAAAGGACCTAGGGCTGAAATCCTAGCTACCTTTGTATCTGCCCGAATCCTTTCCCATCTGTGGCCTTTGGTTCCTCGATTTGTAAAATGAGAGCAAATCTGGCCTCAGACACTTAACACTTCCTAGCTGTGTGACCTTAACCCCAATTAAGCAAGCCACTTAATCCCAATTGCCTCAGCAAAAGAGAGAGAGAGAGAGAGAGAGAGAGAGAGAGAGAGAGAGAGAGAGA
>JAJPUD010001336.1:47946-146228 GCA_023553655.1 Myrmecobius fasciatus
AGAGAGAGAGAGAGAGAGAGAGAGAGAGAGAGAGAGAGAGAGAGAGAGAGAGAGACTTGGACTACATAGCCTCTGAGGTGTCCTCTAATTCTAAATCAGTGATCCTTTTAAAAACTGTCTTTGGTGTAGATATTGTTATTATCCCCATTTTACAGATGAGAAAACTGAAATTTAGAGAAGTTAAATGACTTCTTCAGGATCACACAGCTAACAAATATCTGATGAAGGATTCAAACTCAAAATTTCCTGACCCCAAGTTCAGCAATCTACCCACTGTTCCACACTTCCTCTCCAGCCATAGGCTATCTGGTTTGTCTAGAATCAGAACTCCCACCTGATTTAAAACAGAACAAAAACCAGAACAAACATTAGCTTCCATGTGTAAGTTTGGGTTCTGTTCCCAGGCCAACACTATTATATTTGGCTATCCATTTTGCTATCTGAGATGGTCTCTGCTTCTGATCCTCTCCAAGCCCAGGTCTGCAAAAATGGATGTGGCCTAATATGCCTAGAGAAGGCAGAGGGAAGTAGGAAGCAAGTTATCTGTACGTAATGAACAACTTGATGATATTCCCAGATGTCTCTCCCAATGTATGGGAAAAGTCAAGCATGCATATTGTGACCTTCTACAGTGAACCAACCAAAGTCTTGCTAACCTTGATTGCTTGCTAAGGCAACTTTTGGCCATGAAAAGTATCTTCTTAAGACACTGGAGAATTGCTTTCTGAACTCCTACATGGGATCCTGCATGGGATCACAGGATTATGAATTATTACAACTATAAGGGACCTTCTAGATCATCTAGTCCCATCCACTCATTTTTTAAAAATGAGAAACTGAAATCCAGAAAGGGGAAATGACTTGCCCAAAGTCATCAAGGTCCTCGAAGAACTGGGATTACTTTTTTGTGTTTGTTGCCTTTGTTTGGGATTGGATTCTGTCTCCTTGATGGGCTCATGGGCTCATGGTTTTACATTGGGAAGGGATCTCAGAGGCCACCTAGTCTAACATTCATTTTACAGAGGAGGAAACTGAGGCCCAGGGTAATTAAGTGACTCACTTGATGTCACAAAGGTAGTGACAGATCTCAGAAGTGAGATTTGAGTCTAGATTCTCGGACACCAACATCAGTCTTCTCTTTACTGTAGCATGGGTTCCCCTGGCCCCCAGCCCCACTGAACACTTTCATTTGTTGTTCCCCATAAATCCTTCTCCTTAATGGGTGAGGAATACCCTTGGCCTATGCATTTATTCACTGAGGATGGCTGCTGGGAAGTATATTTATTGGTCAGGCTAGTGTAGATCTGAATAGCAGCCGGGGAATTTGGTCCTATAAAAAGCAGCAGGCATATATGTAGCGGGACCAGATGGAGAGAGAGAGCTGAGAACAGACTTGGGTCTCAGGAGAGGGAGAGCCTGCTTATCCATGGAGCACTCCTCCGGGAACATCTTGGCCCCAGGGATGGTATTTGTGTGTTGGCAGTGGTGGAACCATAATCTTGCAGAGAAGGGGACCATGTGACCTCAGGAGAGGAGGGATCCACATAGCCCCAAGGATAATAGTAGTCAGGGTCAATGAAAGATTAGTGAATGCTTCTGGACACTGCCTGCTAGAGGAGTAAAGAGAGATACTTGGCTTCAGCTGTAGAACGAATCGACTGAATTGTGGGAGCCGGCCTCCTGAGCAACATTATAGTCACAGAGCAGAAGAACTGTGACGTGAGGGAGAAAATCTGCACTTTGCCCTCTTCCGACTGAGTTATTTGGACAGAGCTGCTCTCATAGGAAAGGGGTTACCTCTCTGGCAACCCCAAGTGCCTTCTAGGGAAGTCTCAATGGGGCACCACCAGGTCTCAGCCCAGTGGGGGGGGGGAGCAGAAATTTCCCACAGGAGAAGAATGTCTTCAACATTTATGGATTCCTTCGAGTCCTTTGTATTTCTGTGGGTAAAAGAAAGATGCTTCTGTACCCAATGTATCACATTCGTTTGTGTATTTGCAAAGGGAAGCCGTAGACAGGAGCAAATTTGGGAGTTCTTGGGAAAGCCCTGATTAGGAGCGTAAGCCAAAGAGGATAATTTTTGAGAAGTCTCAAAATTGAGCCAAATCTGCAAGAGCTCAGGGGTTGAGCTACAGGTCACAATTGTATTTTTGTTTTGTTTTGTTTTGTTTTTCAAATTAAGACGCTCACATTCCCTTTGACTTTAGGCAGAGTCTGGCAGTACTGAGTTTGTAATGATAGAGCTAGAAGAAACCTTAGAATTCAGAAGCTGCCTCTGGTAGCTACTAGCTGTGTGGTCTTGGACAAGTCACCTTAACTTCCCTGTTTCCTCATCTATGAAAGGGGAAGGCTGGGATGGGGACATGGTCTCAGAGATCTCTTCCACTTTTAAAGCTGGGAGGATCTCTAAAGAGGAGGAGATTAAGGCTCAGACAGGTGTAATCACCTGGGATTACACAGTAAATTAGTGGCAGGACTGGAATAGACCCTAGGACATCTGATATGTAGGCCAATGCTCTTTCCCTTGAATCCCACCCAAAACATATTGAATGGCAGAGGAGAGAAGGTGAGACTTGCCCAATCATATCTTCCATTGACCATCAGAAGCAGTCTGGATTTAACCCATCCTTTTCCTTTCTCTACATGTCCATTGATAATCAGCTGTCCTTACAGAATAGGTCTTCCAAGGATAACATTAGGGGGAAGAATCAGAAGAGAGGAATATGAATATTCTACCTCAAAACATCAGGAATAAAAGGGAGACTTTGTCATATTGCACTGTATTCTGAATTGTTAATTCGTGAAATTATCCAAAAAGTTGGTTCCATCAAGGATAGCAGCTTAGGTTGAGGCAATCTCAGAATCAGCTTTCTTCTATATTGAGACAGGACTCTGTGTGTGTGGGGGGGGGGTGGGTGGGGGGGGTGGTGGTGGTGGTATTTTGCTTTCTTTGAAACACCTGGACAGGCCATCTGATTTATACGCATTCACATTCCAGTTAGAGAATTGTCTTCTGACTGCAGTTGAATTCACTTCCCCTCCCTGAGTCTCAGTTTCCTCTGAGCCTCAGTTTTTTGATTGGTAAAATGAGCATTGGACCAGGTGACTTTGAAGCTTTCTTTCAGCCCTAAGTCTCTGATTTTGTAATCTGATAATACCTCCATTCTCTACCTCACAGAGAAAGCTTTAATTTGCTTTCTGAATGTAAACTTGTATGGTCAAATATTTTAAAGAGTTAGCCCGTTGGGGTGTGTTCTGTGCCTCCATAATGGTAATTCCTCATATTCATGGAGTACCCTACTCCCAAAGCGCTTTTCAGGCAAACTCAGCACTCTGTTACCACCTGTTGATTATCCAGGGGCCATTATTTATCTGCAGTCTGAGCTGTCCTCTCTCAGTCAAACTCCATTGTCACTTGGTGCTTGAGGAATACTAATCGATTTGGATGCTAGCCTAAGGAAGATAGACTGACTGGCTTAAAGAAATCATATGTTGTTGTTTTAAAAAAAACTCTTTTTATCATTATCTTTTGCTTCAACATCTCCTAAATTCTCCTAGTATCTCACCCCCTCCCTCTCCTAAAGAGACATCTCTATGACACTTTCAAAAACAAAATTTTATATTCACTTGACTTAGTCTTCCTCCTTTTATCATAATTAGAAATGGATTAAATTTTCAACCACATTTCTATGGAAGAGACATACAAGAAAGCTATTCTCTTTCTGGGAAAATAAGATTCAGAGGCATCATGGGGGTACTCTGTCTAGTTCTATGTAGAGGCATTAGGATGGAAACAATTTCAGAGAATCAGCAGTTTTAGAGCCGGAAAAGAGACCTTAAAAGTCTTGTGGCCCAACTCTATCATTTCCTAGAGAAAGAAATTGAAGCCCCAAGATGTCAAAATGTCACATAGGTTGTCCATGACCGAGGCAGAATTTGAACCCTGATCAGTCCAGGCCTCTGATTTTGTGACCTTATGGTGATGAGCTTTTGTTCTACTTCAAAGTTTCTTCATGACCTGTACGAGGCCTTGGTAGCATCTCTTTTCTCTGCTCTCCCATTCATTACTCACACTCCCTGGATCTCTCCTTTGACACTTAGCCAATGCAATCTCCTTTTGCTAGTTCTTTTTTATCTCTACCTACTAGCTTCACAACTAGGTCATAAGTCCCTTGAGGGGAGGGGAAGGTGTCTTGGTGTCCCCACCACTTAGCTCAGTGTGCTACACACAGTAAATGCTCAATGAATAGTTGTTGACCTCAATGATGAAACCCAGATTATCTATCAGGTGACATTTCTCATCCTTATCTCTTGTATTAATGAAACAGTGTTTGCATAGCTGTGTTGAAGTAGCATTCCAAGGAGACAGTATTTAGAAGGCGTTCAGAAAAAAAAATAGGTGCTAACCAGTTATAAAAAAGGAATCATTTTTGAAAAGAAGCTGAGTAGTTTATGAAAGTTTAAATATGTATAGATTGTTCAATTCTTACATATCAAAATTGTGATCAATCTTTATGCAATTAAATAAAAAAAACTTTAGCAGACACAGAATCACAGAATGTAAGGTTTAAATATGCATAGATTGTTCAATTTTTACATATCAAAATTGTGATCAATCTTCTTTATGCAATTAAATAAAAAAACTTCAGCAGACAAAGAATCAAAGTTTGAAGTAAGAGCACAGATTGTAAGGTCTAACTATGCATAGATTGTTCAGTTCTTACATATCGAAATTGTGACCAATCTTCATGCCATTAAATAAAAAACCTTCAGTAGACACAGAATCACAGAGTTTTAAGTTAGGTCACAGATCATGTACTGGAAGAACGAGTCCCCTCCACAACATTCTCAACAAGCAGTCATCTACCCTGGCTTTTAACTGCTCCACTGGCAGCAAACCTGCCAGCCCACCAAGGCAGCCTACCCCATTTTCAGGTAGTTATAATGGACAGAAAATTTTCCCTTAGATTGAGCCTAAATCTACCATTCCTTACCAATGTCTCACGGATCCCTTCTCATTTGTCACTGTTCCTATCCAAATATGGTGACACAAACGGAACTCTAGACCCCAGTTGTAATTTCATGGCTACCAGTTTACAATTTTGACGAACACTGGATTTATAATCCACCAGAACAGAGATTCTTCACCTTTTTTCATTTCATTTCATGGACTTCTTTGTCAGTCTGGTGACACCCATGGATCCCTTCTATGGACTCCACGATCATGTTTTTAAATACAATTGGATTACAAAGTAAGTCAATTATGTTGAAACAGTTAGCATTTTTTAGAGTTCACAGACCCCAAGATAAGAACCCCTACATTAAAATCTTCTGGACACTGGTTTTTTAAATCACTGCTGTGGATAGAAAGCAAGGGATTTAGAAAAGAAAGGGATATTTAAGGAGTGAACAACTGGTTGAGGAGATTTAGAATGGCATTTGGATCTCTGGACCACAGCATCAAATATAAGAATGACAGGTTCTTGGCCAGGGATGGAGTACACCAGTAGGGGATGGGAAGCACATATTTGCTAGAGTGTTGCAAACTGTAGCAAAAGAGGGAATTGGAAATTAAAGGGGAGGGGTAAAAGTGCCTGTTCTGTGTAGATCAAGTTAGACACCACAGAAATTAGCCATAATCTTAGCTCTTCTATTTGCTACTCATTTGTCCTTAGGCTTGTTCCTTCTCCTCTCTGGGGCTTCACTTCCTTAATACTGTGAAATGAATCAGCAGAACTTCTTTTTTATTTTAATTTTAATTTATTATTATTATTTTAATTAAAGCTTTTTATTTGCGAAATATATATATGGGTAATTCTTCAACATTGACCCTTTCAAAGCTTTCTGTTACAAATTTTTCCCCCCCTAGTCCCCACCCCTCCCCTAGATGGCAGGAAATCCACTACATGTTAATTATGTTAAAATACTTGATAAATCGAATATATGTATACATATTTCCACACTTATCATTGTTGTGCAAGAAAAATTGTATCTGCAAGAAAAAAAAATCAGAGAAAGGAAACACAATGCCAGCAAACATCAATAGAGAGCATGAAAATGTTATGTTGTGGTCCACATTTCATATCCCTCTCTCTGGGTGTATATAGCTTTCTTCACTGAACAACTGGAATTGGTTTGATCATCATATCAATTCTGATGTACATGGCTCTCTTCAACAAAGAATTGTCTCAAACCAGTTCCAATTGTTCAGTGAAGAAAGCTATATACACCCAGAGAGAGGGATATGAAATGTGGACCACAACATAACATTTTCATGCTGTCTATTGATGTTTGCTGGCATTGTGTTTCCTTTCTCTGATTTTCTTTTTTTTTCTTGTAGATAGGATTTTTCTTGCACAACTTGTCAAGTATTTTAACATTAGTAACACGTAGTGGACTTCCTGCCATCTAGGGGAGGGGAGGGGACTGGGGGTAAAACTTGTAACGGAAAGCTTTGTAAAGATCAATGCTGAGGATCTACCCATACATATATTACACAAATAAAAAGCTTTAATAAAAAAAAGAATTGATCATCATATAGTATTGTTGCCATGTATAATGATCTCCTGGTTCTGCTCATTTCACTCAGCATCAGTTCATGCAAGTCTCTCCAGGCTTCTCTGAAATCGTCCTGCTGGACATTTCTTACTGAACAATAATATTCCATAACATTCATATACCATAATTTGCTCAGCCATTCTCCAATTGATGGGCATCCATTCAGTTTCCACTTTCTAGCCACTACAAAAAGGGCTGCCACAAACATTTTTGCACATATGGGTCCCTTTCCCTCCTTTAAGATCTCTTTGGGATATAAGCCCAATAGAAACACTGCTGGGTCAAAGGGTATGCACAGTTTGATAACTTTTTGAGCATAGTTCCAAATTGCTCTTCAGAATGGTTGGATCTGTTCACAGTTTCACCAATAATGCATCAGTGTCCCAGTTTTCCCACATCCCCTCCAACATTCGTTATTATCATTTCCTGTCATTTTAGCCAATCTGACAGGTGTGTCGTGGTACCTCAGAGTTGTCTTAATTTGCATTTCTCTGATCAATAGTGATTTAGAGCATCTTTTCTTATATGACTATAAATTGTTTTAATTTCTTCATCTGAAAATTATCTGTTCATATCCTTTGACCATTTATCTATTGGAGAGTGGCTTGAATTCTTATAAATATGAGACAGTTCTCTATATATTTTAGAAATGAGGCTTGTATCAGAACCCTTAAATGTAAAGATGATTTCCCAATTTATTGCTTCCCTCCTAATCTTATCTGCATTAGTTTTGTTTGTACAAAAACTTTTTAACTTAATATAGTCAAAATTTTCTATCTGGTGTTCACTTAAGAGTTCCTGTTCTTCTTTGGACATAATTTCATTCCATCTCCACAGGTCTGAGAGTTAAATTATACTATGTTCTTCTAATTTATCAGCAGGACTTCTAAAATCCCTTCCAGTTGCAAAGTACGAGACTGTCTAGAACAAAGAATGCAATATGATGATAAATGTATATATACTTTATGCAAAAGGAACAAGATGGTTGATGGGGTAGGAAGATAGGGAATAGTATTTTATGTTAAGAAGATAGATTTATATGAGGAAATTGATTACAGGAGAAAGGTAAAGCAGTAAGAGAGCAAGGGAGCCAGAATTTGGGTGAAAATTAGTGGAGGTAAAGATAATCTTGTTAATGGACAGTAATACAACTCACCTGGCCAAAAAAGAGGAAAATGATGTCAGATTTGGGAAACAATTTGTAAGCCTGAGACAGAAGGATGACATATTAGTGAGGGATTTCAAAAAGCCATGCATTGGCTGTTACAGCTCTCTTCCTCTCCAAAGCAGAGTAGCTATATAACTTAAAAACTTTGTCCTTCAAGCAATAGAGGAACTAACAAGGGGAAATCCTAGTCTGGTTCTGATTCTCACCAAAAAGGAGGAACTGGTTGTTGGCATGGAAATGTTGGGAACCTTGCCAGGGAGGGAGTTGGGGAGTGAGTTAGAGTAAACTGAAGCAATGGATGAAAACTAAGGTCAACACAAAGGGTACTTGTGGTTTTTAAAGCTATATTTGGGAAAAGATTAGGATCAAAGCAGGGATAAGACTGATTCTTGAGGTGGATGGGATGATGACAATGAACAATGGAGAGAAGGAAGAACTGTTCAACTCTGATATTGCTTTTATTTTCCTCACCCAGGACAGTTTGTTACTGGAAAAGGATAGAACCCAATTGGTAGGAAGTAGAAACCCACAGTATCTGTGGGAACATGGTACAAAAACACCTAGATGTAGTTGATGAGTTTATCACTGAGATACTTGGAGCCACGTGGCAGGGTAGGAAGAACTAATGGGTATGATTGATGAGAAACTGTCAGAATAAGAGGGGTGCTACCAGAGTGGAGAAGGACATAGATGATCATTTCCAAATAAGGAAGAGAGCGAAATCTGCAAATGATAAAAAACAATGATCTTGACTTGATTTCTTGGTAAGATTCTAGAGTGTATTAGTAAAGGGATGATCAGTAAACATCTAAAAAAAGAAATAGCAATTACAAAGGGGGAAGGTAATAAGTATTTATATAGCACCTATTGTATGCCAGTCACCTTGCTAAGCCCCATGACCAGGCACTGTGCTCGGCGCTAGGTATACAAAGAAAGATAAAAACAGTCCTTGTCCACAAGGAGTTTATAGTTTCTCAATAACCAGTCTATCAGCATGATAAAATGTATGGCTGAACTAAAATATCTTGAATTTTGAGTCCGTTGTGGAGTTGTGACAAGAACACTGCATTTATTTGAAACCAAAATACCCAGATTCAAATCCCAGCTTTTTTTCTCATTGCTCCTTTGTCACTTCAGCTCTTTGGACCTCACTTTCCTTATCTAGTGAGAATGATATTTTCCCCTGTACTTGGATAATTGGCCTTCTATCACTCAATATATATGGAGAAATGATGTACTTGCTAATAAGTAAATGGGTTAAATATAGCTCTTACTTGCAAGATCATCATTAATTTTTAATCACGGGAAGTTTCCTTAACCAAGATGTTCCAGCAGGAAATTTGTTGTTGTGGGTTAATCTTGGGATTTAGAGATTCACCAAAAATATATTTCCCAAACTCCCTTGTTTCAAACAACTAAAAAAAGGAATTGTCTAGTTCCAAGGCTAGAATCCTTTTCAAAAAGGAAGCACCTTCCCTGAGAATTTGCCAAAATATGTAATTAATAGGAATGATATCAATCTGCTACTCTGATGGCATACCTTTTTAACCATCCTTCTGGGTCCAAGAAGGGGCCAAAGGATATGGATCCAAAGAGGCTTTGCCTTAGAATTAGAGTCATGAGATCCTTGATCTAGAGCTGGAAGAAGTTCATCTATGCCAAACCCCTTCACTTTATAGCTTAGGAAACTGAGGCCCAGAGAAGGGAAGGAACTTACCTAAAATTTCTTAAGGAGTAAATAGCCAAGCTAAGATTTGAACCCAGATCCTTTATCTTCAAATCCAGTATGCTCTTACCTTTTGTATCTCTCTTGGGAAATCTTGACCTTCCTCCATTTCCCCTGTTGTCGGTTCCGTGCCTTCCTTCACACTATATGTGTCTATATCCATATGCAGAGGCATACAGAAACAGTTGCCAGCAAATGATGAGTTTCCCCCAGGTCTTCCTGAAGATTTGTGTCCTTACAAGGGCTTTCCTGCCTTGGTTTGCCCAAATGTCAACCAGGATCCTCAGAAAGAATATTTCACGGTTGGGGAAAGTGAGGTGGCTATATCAGTGTTTTTATTTCTATGCACAATCCAGGGTCAGATTTAATTGCTCAAAGAATTAGTATAGTGAAACTGGAAAGGGCAGTGGCTTTAAAAGTTAGGATTCAAATCCTGGCTCCAAAACCTTCAAGCTGTGTAGCTTAGGGCAGGTTCTTTCCCCTCCTTGACCCTCACTTAGCCCATCTGTAATATACAGCCAATTATCCCTGCCTCATATAGGAGAAAGAACTGGTTCTGAAGTCAGAGGCCTCTGGTTCAAATACATTATCAGATTGTTACTGCCTGTGTGATATGAGTAATTTGCTTTACCTCCTTGGGCCTCAGTTACCTCATCTGTTAAATGTCAGGGGAAGAGGCAGTGGTAACTAGATGTCCTTTAAGCTTCCTTAAAGTTCTAGATCTATGATCATATGACCTAACTCACAAATTAGTCTGTTCTCTCCATTTTACAGATGTGGAAATTGGCAAGCTATCTTTATTTCTTCTCCCATGCACTTACCATATTCTATTCTATCTATGCTATAATTAATTGTGTATAGTTCCCATCCCCCTACTAACCTGTGAACTCCAGGAAAAGCAAGAGACCATGTGCATTTCTCTTGCTAACTCTGTCAGACCTAGTCCAATGCTCTGTACAAAGCATATGCTTAATAAATGTTGGCTAAATTGACTTGCTACCCAGCATATTCCTCAGATGACCTTGTCCTGTTGGATAGCCAAATGGAGGCTAATTTTTACATTGAACTGAACAAGCCTCCTTAGAAATATAGCTGAGCCATAACCAAGTCACAGAATGGATCCCCATTCCCAACAGAACCAAATTTTGGATTCCCTATCATGTCAGGTTTTCTGTACTTTACCATCTGCTTCTCTCTGTCAACCTTTATGGTTAAGCCTGGAGTACCTTGGCTCGAAAATAGTCTCCATCCACAGCCTTGCACCTGACTCTCTCTGTCACAGTCTCCCATCCCCCCATCTTCTCTTTCAACTGTTCTTTGGCCTATGGCCCAAGAATACGCCCAGGGGGAAAGGAACACTGAGCTACAGCCCTTTCTCCATTGCTTTCTTTCACCACTAATTAAAATGGCTGTTCACATTTGTATATAATATTGGCAAACCGCTTTATGTCCTTTATCTCATTGGGTCCTTATAAAAATTCTGGTATGTAAATATTATTATCCTCATTTGTTGAACATAAAAATGAAATCCAGAGAGGTTAAGTCATTTACCCTGGATCATGCAGCTAATCAGGGTCAGAAGGAAGATCTGAATACAGATCCTTCTGACTCCAAGTCTAGCATTCTATTATGCTAAGGCATAATGATAATAACAGTAATAATGATGATAGTCAGCACTGAGCAAGTGTTTTATAATTTGCAAAGTGCTTTTCATATATGATCTCATAGTAGGTGCTTAACAAATAGTATATATAGTAGGTGCTTAATAAATGTCTGGGGGATTTTGAATGTCCTTGGGCTTTACCTCATGTTGTTCAGTCATTTTTTGGCTGTGTCTGACTCTTCACGATTCTATTTAGGGTTTTCCTGGAAAAGGGATATTTAGAGCAATTTGCCATTTCCTTCTCCAGCTCATTTTATACATGCAGAAAATGAGGCAAATTAGGTTAAGTGACTTGCCCAGAGTCACAAAGCTAGTAAAATGTTTGAAGCCAGATTTGAACTTAGGAAGGTCAGTCTTCCTAACTCCAGGCTCCAAGCTATCTTTTAGCTACACCCCTTCCCCCTGGGCATTCACCTCATAGTAACTGGGAAATCCTAAGAACTACTGACAAACTTGAAAAAAAATATGAGATTGAGAAGTTATACACTTAATAAGTAGTTTACCGTTACAAAAGATGACACTAATGATTTGCCCCAAGGAAAGTGGTAGAGTAGAGTTCCTATTTGTACCCAAGTCTTGGTATCTCTTAGCAATAAGAACCTAAGACTTGAAGCTAGAAGGGAGTTGGAAGTCATCTCCTTTCAGCCCCTTCATTTAAAAGATGAGGAAGCTGAGGCTTTGGATATTTAAGCAAGCCTTCCCACCTCACAAGTGACAGGGCCAGGATTTGAACCCTGGATGCAAAGCCAGCCCTTTCCATTGCACTGTGTGCTTCACCCTGGGCTTTCCATGGAGTGTGTCTTCCCCTTTTCTGGCTTCAGTCCTTTCCTCCCATTTTCCTTGCTAATTCGGCCTTCTTGCTGCCAGCCAGCTCTCAAATTGCAGGATGGCATCTTTCTGGCATCAGCGCTTTTTGCGAGTAGCCTTGTCTCACCCCTTGCACACTCAGTGCAGTTGGCTAGCCAGTGCAATAGGACACTTCTGACTGTGCTATCTTTAGCTGATACTGTACAGTTCCAGTTTAATGAGGGGGAAAAAGGGCAGTATCACACAAATGGCTCCTTAACAGAATTGCCTGTGAAATTATTATTTTTCCTGACTTTGGTCTTGCCTCCGAGTTTTCTATAGAGGTTAGAAATGGAAACCCTTTCATTTTCATTTTGTGCCGGTCTTTCTCTTTGACTTACTTTAGTGTACATGGATTCCTCTTGACTTTTAGCTCTCAGTGTTCTAATTTATGGATCAACCTTGATCAGCAGATAAATATAATCCATGTAAATAAATAGTCCTTTTCCAAACTGATTTCAGTCACCATGTGCTTCTCCAACCTAGAATTCTAAACTACAGTGGAGTTTCATCTTTGACAGGAGAAACTGGCAAAAAATTCTGTTTTCTATATATTTATAGTTCTAGTTTCCCCAGTCAGACTATCATATCATACAAAAAAATTTAGCCCGTTTCCTTGAAACTCAGTGAGCTACTATAAAACAGTAAAACAGAATGAACTCATTGGAAAGGAGCTCAAATCCTTATTCTGCCACATAGCTGTGTGACCTCTTCTTTAAGCCTCTATTTTCTCATTTGTAAAATGAGACACTTTGGACTAGATGATTTTTCACTTATAAGCCTTTTTTTTTTTGGTGAGGCAATTGGGGTTAAGTGACTTGCCCAGGGTCATACAGTTAGTGTCAAGTGTCTAAGGCTAGATTTGAACTCATGTCCTCCTGACTCCGAAGCCTTTACTCAATCCACTTCAGTTCCACCTAGCAGCCCCAACTTAGAAGACTTTCAGTTAAAACTCTATAATCGTTATTTTATGATATCCAGTATGGAAACCCCTCCACAGACATAAATGAGCCACTTCTTTGTAATTTAGAGTCTCAGAGAGTTAGTTGCCTGAGGTTAAGTCACACACCAGAGTTACACAGATTAGAATACATCAGGGCAGGATTTAAACCCACATGTTCCTTCCTCCAAGATCAGTCTTTTAAAAATCACTGCTCCATCCTGCCCTGAGTTTGCACAAAGGTGTTCATCATGGTTTCCCAGAAAATCCTAACCATTCCTGTGAAAGAAAATAGGGTGTCAGCAAAAGACCAGGTTTCATTGATTTTGAGTTGAAAGAAACCTCAGAGGTCATTGTGAGGAAACTGAGGTTCAAGAAGATGACTTGCCCATAATCATATGGTTAGTAAATGGCAAAACTGAGACTGCAGCCCAGGTGATGAACTCCAAGCTCCTTCTCTGTGACTCTGAAGCAGGTAGCTCATCTGTAATCTCTTTGAAAGCAGAATCTTATATTCTTCTCTTATATACCCCATGGCCTAGCCAGGGTTACTCAACTCAGTACAGAGGCATAAAGGAGCAAAACTGATCTTCTCTAGTAGACTTTTCCTAGAATCTTGGGGTTAGAAGTAGGAAAGGGGCTTAAAGAGCAGCTAATCTACCCTCCTGGGCAGGATAAGAAGTCCCATTTCAGCACTGCTGATACCCAGCCTTACTGGAATACTTCCAATGACAGGGAATTCACAACCTAATGGGGCAACCCATTTCTTGACAGGGCAGACAAAAGTTCTTCCTTATATTGAGCTAAAATATCCCTCCCTCTCTGTAACTTCCATCCACAGCAGTCGGGGCCATATAAGGCAAGTCTGTTAGAAACTTCATTCCTCCCCCCCCCCAGCTCTTATTTATCTCACTGATTTCTGCTCTTGTGAATCCACAACCTAGCTTCCTAGTGAAAATACTGAAGTTTTTGAATTGCAGAGCAATGGAATGAATATGGAGCCCAGGAGACAGCAAGTCCTCCCTTGAGCAGAAAGCCTTTTGGAGCTATTTTCCTGTGTGTGTCTGCTGTGTATGTGAGGGGGGGGGAGAAAGAGAGACTGACAGACACAGAGACACACAGACAAAGTGTGAAAGAAAATGAGAGAGAGAAAAACAGACAGACAGATAAAAATTATTGTTTAATTTGCTTTTGTACCTGTCACCTGTAATACCAAACCCCACTGTATTTGCTTCTAATTTCTTTAGGACTTGGCTTGAAAAAAAATGCTTCCTTTAGAATCTGGATAGGTCTGGTTTTTATTGACCATTGATGCAGTTTCTGCTTGCTTCAACCACCTTGAAGCAGTGCCCTTTATTTGGCCTCTAGAACCCTTTTAGCCATCTCATTAACTGATGATACTAATAACTGGATAGGCTTTAGTACAGTCCCAGCAGATGCTCTTACATCAGCCATATAGTCTCTCCCGAGGGGCTTCTTTACTCTTACTCATCCTAGACCTTTGCACTCTTCTAGTCTGAGTTCACGGGAATGGTCGCTGTGGCCAGAATAAAGCTTCAAAGTAGGAAATTTGCCATTCTACTTGACCTTTTACCTTAGGTCATTTTGTTCAAATGCCAAGCAGCAACCAGCACATATTCTTTCCTCTAACTGGCATGTCTCTGCTGCCAACACTGCTGCCAATCTATCAGTCAACAAGCCTTTATTAAGCATCTTTTATTTACCAGGTTGTGACTTCAGACAAATTGCTGCCCTGCTTTGGGACTCAGTTTCCCTCTCAATCAAAGAAGAGGGTTGGAGCTAGATCATCCCTAGAGTCCCTTTTATTTCTGGCATCCTATGACCTCTTGACAAGTAATGTTCTTTTAAACAAACTTCTATTAAATTGCTATCAGGGATCAGGTTTATTAAACTGGTGACATTGGAGTTCCATTGTTTAATTATCCAGAGATGGACATAAATTTGTAATCAACAACTTTGTTTTTTGTGTGATGAATGTGTATGGGGCATATGATGACCATCACTCTCCAGCTTGGACCATTCAATCCAATAATGTGCTAGCTGGTGAGGTAGTGAGGGCTCTGTCACAGGGGGTGTTCCAGGTGCACCATGTTGTAGAGGAGGACAAGTACCAGACTTAGAATCAGTAAGATTGGGCTTAGAAACCTCCTTAGATACTAGCAATGTGACTGACCAAGTCACTTAAACTCTGAGCCCCAGTTTCCAAATTTGTAAAATGGGCTAATATTAGCATCTAGCTCATAGGTTGTTCTGAGACTCAAATATGATGACAGATGTAAAGTGTTTTACAAACCTTAAATGTCAGTGTATGCCTATGTAAATGTCAAGTATTATTATTAGTCACATGTGAGTTGGACCAGATGGCAACAACTAAACTTTATGTCCAAAAGTGACATTGATTCTCAAAGATGAGGATCTGTCACCTTTGGGAAGATGACTTTCAATTCCCACATCCATGAAGATACCCCTCATTGATCATGGGCTACCTTGAAGTATTTATCTTCATCTGTGTGAGTCATCCCAACTACACTGTAAACTGTTTGAGGGTAGGAAGCATGTCTTAACATCTCTGTATCTCCCACAATACCGATGAGTGACTTGTAAGTAGAAATTGAGGATGATAAAATGCCCCAATTTATATAAATCAATAAATCAGTAAGCATTTATTAAGCACATACTATGTGTAGACACTGAACTGGGCATGGGAGATCCAATGACAAAAATGAGTTTTTAGGAACTTCTCTCCTATCAGGAAAGACCATGCATATATACAAAGTAAATAGAAGGAGATTGAGGGCTGAGGATGGAATGGGAAGGAGTTATCAATAGATGTAGGAGATCACAAAAGACTTCATATAGAAAAAAACAGCCCTTAAACAGAGGTTATAATTTTTTTAATTGCATTATTCTGACCTTGATCAACACTTAAAAAAAAGATCTCTGTATGTTGAGAACAGGAAAAGAGCATTACTTATAAAATGGTGAATACTCAATTCAGCATCATAGTCCAAAACTGTCTTGCTTCTGTGTTGTTCTCTGAACCTTCTGATTTCCTCTGTATATTTTCATTAAATGCTTCATCTATGAAGTGCCTGGGATCTAGAGAAATTATATGATTTCCTCCCCTTGACGGAAATGTACTCTTATTCTGCACTCTAGTCCACCACTTCTCTAGATCCCAAGCACATCATCTTCAAAAAGGAGATGGACTCATTGAATCTGAAGATCCCATTCTGCTCTTAATCTACCATCCTATACATAGTCCTCAGTCTTTTAAGGTTGTTCTTGTTCATGACATTAATCGAAGTTCTAAAGTGTTCATGACATTAATCGAAGTTCTGAAGTCTTTGAAAGTTGTTTTTCTTTATGATGTTTTAGCAATTATAGAATTTATTGGTTCTACTCATTTCACTTCATCAGTTCATTCCAGTCTTCCCAGGTTTCACTGAATCCATCTCTTTTGTGATTTCTTAGAAGAAAAAAAATATTCTGTTATATCCATGTAGCATAATTTGCTCAATCATTTGCCAGTTCATGCACACCTTTTGTTTCCAGTTATTTACTGCAACAAAGAGTACTACTATAAATAATTTTTGTACCTATTGATCATTTCCCTCTTTCCTTTATCTCTTTGAGATATGTAACCATTGACTTTTTAGTATAAGTACAAATTGCTTTCCAGAAGAGTTGGACCAATTCATGGCTCCACCAATGAATGTTCCTTTCCTTCCACATTCTCTTCAATAACTGTCACTTTCCTTTATTGGCATCTTTGTTTATCTGATCAGTGTGAGGTGGAACCTCAGAGTTGTTTTCATGTTTCTTTCTTTCATTTTTAGCTACTTAGAGCATTTTTTCCATATGGTTACTATTAGCTTGCTTTTCTTCTTTTAACAATAACAGTTTACACTTACACTTTAAGGTATATGAAGAACTTTACATATATTATCTCATTTGATTCTCGTGGTAGCCCTGGAGGTAGGTGCTATTGATATTTCAATTTTACAAATGAGGAAACTGAGACAGTTTTAATGACACAGTGAGTGTCTGAGAAAGGAGAAATGCCAGTTCATAGCCTTAGATATTTTTCCTACTGGTAGATGCCTCCTATTCTTATCTTTTAAAATCAGGTATCTATATGACTTGTATATAATGCTTTATCAGAGAAACTTGCTGCAGAGAATTTTTTCCCCCAGTTAATGATTCCTCTTCTAATTTTAGTTGCATTGGGCTTCTTTTTTGCACAGAAGCCTTTTAATTTTATCTCATAAAAACTGTTATACTAACACTTGTTTGGTCAAGAACTCTTTCCCTCTCTATAGTTGTCAAACATACCTTCTTCTCCATTCCTCTCATTTGTTTCTATGATCTCATATGTCAAGATCATTTATCCATTTGGAACTTATTGTGCCATATAGTATGAGATGTTGGTCTACGCTTTATTTCTGCCAGACTTCTTTCCAGTTTTCCTAAGAGTTATTGTCCAATTTAGTTTGTACCCTAGTAATTGTTGGGGACTTTGGGTATATTAAACACTGTACTATCATTTTCCTTTGCTTTTGGATTTTGTATCTTTAATATGACCCACTGATCACCTTTTCTATTTTTTAACTAGTATCAAATAGTTTTGATAACTCCTGCTTTTTAATGTAGTTTGATGCATTGTACTTCCAGGCATCCTTCTGTCTCACTTTTTTTTTTGCATTGTTTCCCTTGAGATTCTTGAACTTTTATTCTTCCAGAAGAATTTTGTTATTTTATTTTTGGTCCTGCAAAGTAATATTTTGGAAATTTGGCATAGCAAGGAATAAGTAAATTAGTTTAGGTAGGTCTCATTTTGATCATTCTTCACATAGCTCAACTATGAACAATTACCCTATTACTTAGTTCTGTCTTTATTTGTGGAAAGAGTGTTTTGAGATCATGTTCATTTGTATGTGTGCCTTGGTAAAAAGATTTCTCTACATTTTACACATACTGCAGTTGTTTTAATGGAATTTCTTTCCGTCTCTTCCTTCTAGGTTTTGTTGACAATATATAGAAGGCAAATAATTTGTATGTGTTGATTTTATATCCCGCTACTTTGTTTATATTAGTAATTGTTTCAGTTAATATTTAGTTGAATCTCTGCAGTTCTCTAAGTAGACTGTCATATAGTGTAAAAGGGGATGCGATAATAACTGTGATGATAAACATATTTGTTTTATCTCTGATTTTATTGGAAAGGCCACAGTGTTTCTACACTACCTGTAAGACAAGCACTTGCTTTTAAGTAGATACTATTTATCATATTAAAGAAGAGTTCATCTGTTTCTAGGACTTTTACTATTTTAAGGCAAAGAGGTATTATATTTTATCAAAAGGATATTTCATATGGTTTTTCTTGTTTTGCTATTAGCATGGTTTATTATGCTTATTATTATCCCAATGTTAAACCAAATCTACATTTCTGGTATAAATATACAAACTTTTTAATACATTTGTATATAACCTCCTTGCTAATATTTTATTCTGTATTTTGTATTGATAATCATCAGGAATATTTGTCTATAGTTTTCTTTTTTCTGCTTTGTCTCTCCTTATTTTAGGTATCAAGACCATATTTGTCTCAGAAGGAATTTGGTAGGATTTCTTATTTCTCTATTTTTTGTGTGTGTGTGAATAGTTGTATACTATTAGAATTAATGATCTTTGAATACTTGATAGAATTAATTTACAAACCCATTTAGTCCTGGGTTTTTTTTTTCCTTTGGGGCTTAATTCATTTTTCTAAAATTGTGTTATTTAAATTTTAAAATATTTCAAAATATTTGTTTATTTGATTTTATTTACCAATTTTATTATACAGTTAGGAGAAATTATTTCAATTAATTTCCTTTATTCCTTCATCATTTTGTCTGTATTTTCCTTAAAAAAATTTTTTGATACTTGTAGTTTGATTTTATTCTCTTTTTTAAAAGATCAACTAAGTTAACAGTTTGCTATTATGTCTTTTAAAAATTGCACCTATGGGGCAGCTAGGTGGTGCAGTGGATAGAGCACCAGCCCTGAAGTCAGGAGGACCTGAGTTCAAATGTTCAAATCTGGTCTCAGACACTTCCTAGCTGTGTGACCCTGGGCAAGTCACTTAACCCCAATTGCCTCAGCAAAAAACAAAAAAAAATTGCACCTATTTTATTTATCAATATGATGGATTTTTTGTTTAAATTTTGCTCATCTTTGATTTTTGAGATTTATATTTTTGTGTTCAGTTGATTTTTAAAATAATTTAAATTTAAATAATTTAGGACTTTTTCATGTTTTTTCCTAGTTACATTAATTTGTTTTCTTTTTTGTTGATTAAAGTATTTAGTGAAAACATTTGTACCCAATGACAGCTTTTAATGCATCCCCATTGTTTTCTTTTATGAAATTATCTATTGTTTTTTCCCCCAAAAAATGAAATTTAATAAGCTTTTCACAGTTAGCCATAATGATTATCTATTGTTTCTAGGATTCTTTTTTTGATTCATTAATTCCTTAGAATTGTTATTTAGTCTCCATTAAGGTGTGAATCCTTTCTTGTTTGTTTTTGCAAGAGTTAACCCCAATAGGGTTAAATGACTTGGCCAGGGTAACAGCTAATTAGTGTTAAGTATCTGAGGCCACATTTGAACTCAGCTTCTCCTGAGTCTAGGGTCAGTGTTCTTTCCATTGCACCATCTAGCTGCCCCTGAATTCTTATTTTTTTTTTTACTGAATTGTGATCATTAAATGATGTGTTTAATATTGCTTTTGTTTTACATTTGTTGATGAGGTTTTTATGCCCTAGTACAGTCAATTTTTGTAAAGTTATCATGCCCAGCTGAGAAATGTATATATTCCTATCTGTCTCCATTCAGAAAATGACAGAGATCTATATAGTCAGTTCTATGTTTCTTCTCTACACTTTAACACTGAAAGAAGAGATATTGAAAAAGAAGGCAGGTGATCAAACATGAGTGATCTGTGCTTGAAATGACATGCATTCCACTTCCCTTCTTTTCTTCTCTTTGCCCAGGCCCTGAACACTGAATTTATACTTTCTTTCTTTTTAATCCTCCATCTGAAGTTGAATTTTATTTTGCTCTTGATTATTACTTCTTTGACTCTCATCCTCCCTTTCAAATCTCTCTTTCCCCTTTACCTCTTCCTACCTTTTCTTTCATGGGATTAGTGTATTGCTGCATCAAATTCTTTGTGTGTTTTTGTGTTTATGTGTATATCCAACCCTCCTTGATCATGTCATGTAGGAGTGAAATGCATTTACTTCCCATTTACCACAGCCATTTTTCCTTGTATAGTCTTTCTTCTTTTCATGTGCCCCAGCTGTAGGAAATGCTAAGTTCAATCCTTTCTTCCACATTTCTTCCCTAGTGTATTCCTTTTTACCTCTATTTTCTTTTATCTCTTAAGATAAAGCAAAACTAACTTCAATTCCTCCATTTGTTTTATTTAATTCCTCCTATGACCCTTGAAGACATTAGGGTTTGGACAGGACAGTTGTCTCTTCTTTACCTATGAACTTCTAGTTTGGGAAATATTTTTACTTTTCTAGGTTTCTTTTAACTTCTGTTTTGCAATTCAATATTTCTACTAGCTCTGTTTTTTTCCATCAGGAATGTTTGAAAGTTTTCTATTCCATTAAAGGTTCATTTTTCTTCCCCATAAAATTATACTCAGTGTATTTCAGGGTAAGTTATTCTTGGTCACAAATCTTTTGTCTTTTGCTTTTTGAAATATCATATTTCAAGATTTTCTCTCATTCATAATTGTGGCAGCATAGTCTCATTGATCCTTGGTACTTGAATACTTTCTTTCTGAATGCTTTTGAAGTGTTTTTTCTTTGACTCAAAAGCTCTGGATTTTAGTTATGACATTTTTCAGAGTTTTCATTTTGGGTGTCTTTCAGGTGGTGACTGATGGATTCTTTCTAAGTTTTGGTTTGCCCTCTGATTCCAGTAAACTTGGGCAATTTAAATTTAGGATTTACTAACACATGGTATGCAGGCTTTAAAAAAATTTAGTTAGGATTTTCAGGAATCCAATTCCTTAAATTATCTCTCAACAGTCTCAGTTTTCTAGGTCAGTTGTTTTTGATAGTATGTACCTTACATTTTCTTTTGATTTGGTTCTAATTATTCTTGTTTTCTCACCTGGGAGTTCCCTATACCAACAAAGTAACTACGGTCTCTCCCACCTATTTTTATTGTCTCATGGAGTCACTGAGTGCTGTTACTTGGATAGGATTTCCACCCTCTGTTCTAAACTATTTACTATCATTCTAATTATTTCTTACTTCAGAGCTCTTGTTTTGCTCATAATTCCATTTTTCCAATCTCCTGTTTCATTTCTCCAGTTACTCATAGTCTCTGTGGCCATGCCATTCTTTCCTCTGATGTGCCATATATTACTTGGTCATTATGAAATGTTGGACCTTTTTACATCATTTCTATTGGATATGTGAGAGAGTTGGGCTCCTCTATACCTTATGACTTTTTATATTGCCATCTCACCCAGAAATTCCCCGAAATTCAAGTTTTGAAGGAACCAACGGATCCTAAGAAGTAAGGGTGAAGAAAGTACATTTCAGGAGCAAGAGACAGCCAGTGCATTACATTTAACCCCCTTATTTTTTTTTCAGAGGTGGTAACTGAAACCAGAGAATCAAAAGTGGTTTTCTCAAAATCACACACAATTCAGTAGTAGCAAATGTGGGGCTGTGACCCAGTTTTTATGAATTCTTTCCATGATACTCTGTCAGTTGGATGACATACTGTGTTCTTGCTGACCTTAATAAGATCATAGACAACTAACTTAATATTTGATCTCAGAATTGGTAGAAATCTAGGGCATAAAAAAAGAATTTTTTACCCAAACAACTGCAATGTAAATGATAATTAACATCATCATACTGTTTAGACTTCTATAATTTCACTAACAGTTTTGTACAAATTATCTTACATTGGGGACAGTTTGCAAAGTTTGATCTCAGCTTATACAGGAAAAAATTAGGGAAGCTTCAGCAGATTTACAATTTAGAGAAAATTTCCCCATCCCAATTCCTCAGTTTAGGGATGGATGTTTTCTTTTTTTTTTCTTTAATTCTTAAAGCTTAATAAAAGTTTCCTAATTAAGAAGTCCTGTAGGTCCAGATTGAATTCAGTTCAATTCACACAACTTTATTCAATGCCTACTAAGTGCAAAGTCCTGTACTAGGTTCTGGGGATACAAAGACACAAAGAAAACAGTTCTTGCTCTCAGGAAGTTGTTAAACTGAATGCACCGTTTCCCATTAAGCATGCACGGGGTACAGCTTCCTAGACATCCATGACTCAGGCAGCCCTTATAGACAACTGCCAATTTCTCCTGTGAGCAAGAACAGCTGACTTTTCTGTGGCACTTTAAAGCTTGCAAAGTGCTTTGCATACATTATTTCATGGGATCCTCACATGAGGAATAAGAGGTCTCTAGAATAGTAATAGAAATAATGAAAGAGTATAAATGAAGAAGGACATAGAATTACCAGACAAATTTATTAAAACTCAATAATCATCAAAACTATTTGGCACTGATTAAAAACCAGACAAATTAATTCAGTGGAACAGACTAGACAAGTAAACAAGGGGGGGGAGCTGTTGAAAATAATCATCAAATGTTTGATAAACCCCCAAACAAATTGATGAGAGAAGTACTACATTTTTGAAAAGTACTGATTGGAAAACTAGAAAATAGTTTGGCAGAAATTAGGATTGGAACAACATCTTACACCATATACCATAATAGGCTCAAAATTTATATGAGGCCCGAATTTAAAAGGTTACATCATTTTTTTAAATTGAGAAAAGAATGAAATTAAGTATCTTTCACAACTATAACTAGGGGGAAAAAGTTTTAATCAAACAAGGGATAGAGAAGTTCATAAGATAGAAATTAGAGAATTTCAGTTGTAGAAAATTTTAGTTTTTGCACAAATAAAATCAACGAAGACAAAATTTGTTTAATAATTATAACATTTTATAATTATAAAACAGTGGAGGGGCAGCTAGGTGGTGCAGTGGATAGAGCACCAGCCCTGAAGTCAGGAGGACCTGAGTTCAAATCTGGTCTCAGATACTTAACATTTCTTAGCTGTGTGACCCTGGACAAGTCACTTAACCCCAATTGCCTCAGCAAAAGGCAAAAAAAAAAAAAGAAGATTTGAGCCCAGCCAGAGCTCTTCACTGTACTACACTGGTCCCCCAACTCCTGAGCTCTTTCCATTATTTGTCTTTATAGTAATGGTGTAAACATAAACCAATTTTAAAATGCAGAATTTTAATACTGGTGTCATGGGTATTTAGAAGATCATTGAGGAAGGGAGAGAATCTGGAATTCAAAGTTTTAAAAACAAGTGTAAAAAATTATTTTACATGTAACTGGGACAAACAAAATATTAAAATTTTAACAAAAGATCATTGAGAATTTCGAAAGATTGAAGGGCAGCATCGTGGGTTGGGAGCTAGGACTCAGGAAGCCTGGGTTCTAGACTCCATTCAGCCACTAACTTGCTGTGTGACTTTAGCCAAGTCACTCACTTCTTAGAGCCTAGAGTGGGAAAGAACTTTAGAGATCACCTAGTCCCCTGCCTACGTGTGAGAAAATGGAAGCCCACAGTGGGTCAGTGATGTCCTGTAGGTCATACAGGTGATAAGTAGCAGTGTTCAGATTTGAAGCTACTTCCTCTGAGTACTGCCACCTTAGTTTTATCACCTGCCACTTAAAAAGATTGAACTAAGTGATTTGTACCAGATGATGGGTCTAACTCATAAGTCTCCATGAATACAGATATTTAAGAGAGGTTTGGGCAGCTTCAGAAAGAGCACTAGGAGTCATCTGTAAGAGACAGTTGAAGCAGGCAACTAGGTGGCACAGTGGTTAGAGCACCAGCCCTGAAGTCAGGAGGACCTGAGTTCAAATCTGGTCTGAGACACTTAACACTTCCTAGCTGTGTGACCCTGGGCAAGTCACTTAACCTCAACTGCCTCAGCAAAAATAATAATAATAATAAAATAAAGAGACAGTTAAAGCATTCACCTAGCTAAAGGAAGGGGGAAGATCACTTTTAGTTACAGTAATCAAGGTTACCCATATTTTCATCCTAAACCCAGCAAGTCCCAAAGCCTTCAACTTAGAGTCAGGAAGACTGTCCAAATCCCTCCTCAAATACCCTGAACACATCACATCATCATACTGGGCCTCCATTTTCTGTCTGCTATAATGGGAATGATAATACCTCTAGTAGTTACCTTGTGGGGTTGTTGTGAGGATCACATGAGGTTATATTCTCATTTCAAAACTTAAAGTGACATAAAAATCTCATTTATTAACTTCCTCAGTTGTTAAAACGGGATAGCAAAGTGGCTGTAGGTAGAGCACAGGGATTGGAACACATCTTCATGTGTTCAAATCTGGCCTCAGACACTAGTTGTGTGACCCTGGGCAAGTCACTTAACCCCGTTTGCCTCAGTTTCCTCATCTGTCAGATGAGTTGAAGAAGGAAAAAGCCAACCACTCCAGTATCTTTGCCAAGAAAATTCCAAATAGGATCACAAAGTGTCAGACACAACTGAAATATCTGAACAACAATTATTAAAACACATAGTATGGTGGATAGACAGCTGGCCTCAGAAACAGAAAGGTCTGTGTTCAAGCCTTACCTCTACGAAATATTGGCCGTGTGATCCACGTCAAGTCACGTCAACATTCAGAGCCCCTAGGCAGCGCTTCAAAAGGTCCTGATCTGCTTTGGTGGAAGTTTTCTCATGAAAAGTTCCTTGTCCCATTGAGGTCACAGGTTCAGATCCATTATGTGGAAAGAAGCAGATAAGCTTTTCCATGTACATGGCTACCATGGTCTGGGTTTTCTGCTACATCAGCAACTGCTGATGTGAAAATGTTTTGGTTGTCGGAGGCTTGAGTATTTTTGGTGGATGGAGTGTTTGGCCCCATATGTGCCTGCCCGTACTACCCACGTGAGGTTCCTAGGGAGTGTAGACTTGCCTTGTGTGTTGAGGTCAAGTTCCTTTAATTAGATCTTCATTAAGTGCAACACGGATGAGTTGGCATTAAGCTCAGACCATTTGTCACTCTTTTATCTCAGGCTTTTTCATTTGAAATAGAATAAATATATTTTCCTGCTCTCTTGTGCCTCCAGATCATACTTTGTCAGTCAGTTCAATCTCATCTCTGAAACCTTCATGTCCTTGGATATTGATAGGCTAATACAATATTGACCTTGTTTCCCAATCACTCCTTTAATTTCTGTTCACAAGCTTTTCAATTGCTAAACCTAACACCTTAACTGTCCTAGAAAATTCCATTTGATTCCGCTGGGAATTTCCTTCCCTCTTCTCAACGCTCCCTCCCTTAAAAAGGAAACTGCTAGCTTCTTTTTGCTTTTCAGTATTTTCTTTGGGGAATGGCTTCTTAAGTAGATATTCCCTTACTCTCATCATTTCTCTTTCTGCTCTCCACATTTTTTTGGTTGCTCCTACCAGTGCTTTGGACTGCCTGGTGGCCTTTCTTCCAACGTTTTCTTTGCTGATCCCCACTTTTTTCTTCAGGCTATTCGACTCTGATCTTATCCTCTAGTCTTCATGTAGAGAATTCTGTCTTGTTCATCCCTTTGAGCCTGACGCTTCAAGTTTGGGGCCGGTAAGCAAGCCACCTGGCAGAAATTGCAGAGAGAAGTTGATCATAGAAATTGCAGGATCTAGATGCAGGCTGGAGCCATGAAGGGACCTTGGGGATCTCCTAGCCCAAAGCTTCTTAAACTGTGGGTCTCATAACTGGATGTGGGTGTCATGAAGTTATGATTTCTTATCAGTAGCTGTTTGATTTGTAGGTCTATTTTATATACCTGTATACCCAGGGTCACGTAAAAATTTCTTGGGCAAAAAGGGATGGCGAGTAGAAAAAGGGAGAAAGGGAAGCCCAAAGAGGGACAAGGGCTTCGAATCTTTGAATTCCAGAATGTCATTTTACAGGTAGAGAAACTAATAGCTAGGGAAGAGAAGGAACATATAGGCGATGGATAAGGAAGTGACATTTGAGATCATTTAGTCTTAATTTTTCATTTTACAGATGAGGAAACTGAGACCCAGCGAGTGAAAGGGGCATATAATTTAGACCTTTGAAAGTACATTGACTAGCCCCATACAGATGGGGAAACTGAGGTCCAGCTAGGGGAAAGGAACCAGATAATTAGAGAAGGAAGAGGCCTCCAAATCTTATAATGTAACCTCCTCATTACTGAGGCCCAGGGAGGGAAAGAGGCATATAGAGAAGGAAAAATCTAGGTAATTTAGTTCCGCCTCCATATTTCATAGATGGGTAAATGGAATTCCAGTAAAAAAAAAAAATCAAAGTACACACACAATCATAGACTTAGAACCAAACGAGACTTTTGATATCAACATCAAATCCAACCCCTTCTTTTTACTGATGATACAAGCTCACACAATTTAATCTACCATGCTAAACTCACCATCCTCCTCCAGCCCTTCTCCCTAGACTAAGCAATGAGAAGAACTGGGAAATTATCCTGCCTGTGACTTCCTGCCAAATTGATTAGCAGTTGGATAAGGCAGATCGATACCCGTGGCTCTCTGCCTATCGTTAACAGAGACAAACATCACTGATCAGTGCCACCAATGGTTACATATCTCTATGTAGAAATACCCCCCATGAATTCAAAGGCTTTACTGCAGCCAAAGAAAGCACTTATTTCAGAAGAATTATTTAGATAATAGCCCTTTAAGGTTCTCCACTTAACACAGAAGCACCTAGGGCTGAAAGGAACCTTAGAGGCCTTGTAGCCCTTCCCTCTCATTTTATAGTCGAGAAGTCGAGATCAGAGAGGATCAATGACTTGTGCAAGGTCACACCCATTATCTCATTTCACCCCACTCCAACCTGTGTTATTCTTATGCCTATTTTCCAGATGAGGAAACTGAGGATTGAGAGAAATCAATTGATTTGCCCAGGACCACACAGCTAGTCTGTAGTAAACAACTGAGGCAAGAACTGAGGTTCTTCTGACTCAAGTCCATTAGTCTAGCCACTTCACTCTGGTGTGACTCAAATTATGAAAGATCAAAGGTCATGGAAAGAAAGCTGCATTTAGAATGATAGATGGGAAATCCCTGCCTTCCTTGTAGAAGCCAATGTTATGGCCGTAATCTGTATTTGATCAGATGAAATTCCTAAATGTTGCTTCACAGTTTCAGATTCATTTGGTTAGGCTTTTGTTGTTGTTGTTGTCGTAGAAGCCTGCTGTCATGGGGGAAGTACGGACTCTGCCCAGAAGCCTTTGTGCTTTCCATGGCAGCTGGGAGCCACATTTCTAGCCAACAGAATCCCTTGAATTGATGATTTTTAAACCCAGCGCGTCAAGCATTTCCTGCCCTGTTTGCCAAGCATGCACCCGAGATGCTAACTCAAAAATTAGACTTAATTCAGGTCCCTTTGACTTCCATGACTACGAGATTGTGTGCATTTGTATTATACCTCCAGGAAGTTGGGAAGGAAATTGAGGCTCTGGAGATTATAATTGGTGTCTATGACCCAATTATTACTGTGATTTTTAGTGGACTTCAAATAAAGGAAGAGTCAGCGCCACAAACTGGTGGCCCGGTTTCTAACAATGGCTGCCAGTCTGGTGTTGAAAGGGTCCCGGGATGGGCAAGAGAGCGATTGCTGTACATTCTGATTTTAATCCTGACATGGCTGTGTATTCCCAGGGCTGCCAATTAATTACAGGACAGCCAGAATAGGGATGCTTGGCATGTGCCCCACTATAAGAAGTTCATTGCAGCAAATTGGCCGGCCTAATTGTGTTTTGTTGGTGGTTTTGTGGTTCCTAAACTTAATTTCAGAGGCCTTACTCGAGGAAAATTCCCAGTGTCCCCATTGCTTTGACATAGGAATAAAGACTATTTTATTCTCAGCCGGATTTTCCTCCCTTGGGCAAAGAGTAGGAGGGAGAATAGGCTGTTAGAAAGGTCCATTCACACTGAAGTGTGGGTGGCTGCAAGTCAGGAGAGAGGGTGCATGTGGCAGGTCTAGGCAGGTAATGGGATGGAGGTGGTGTGAGTTGGGGGGTGTGTGAGGGGTGTCAGTTAATACAGGTAGGACCTAGCAAGTTTTTTAGGACTAGGCAGGGAAGGCAAATAAGATAGGCAAATAAAGGCCAAAGTCCAGGACGTCTGCAAAAGCAAGAGGGAATGAGCCAGTCAACCAGATAGGTGCCAACAAATAGGGCGGTGACCTCTGAGCTGAGGGCTCACCCTCTCTCCTCTCGGTTCATGGTGTGGGAGGGTGGGGTCCCCCAGCTTTGTGCTTGCAGCTGTTGGAGAGGCAGAGCAAAGAAGGGCCTAATCACAGCCCCACATTCAGGAAACCAGCCTTAGAATGGGGATAATAAGGAGGGGGAGGCCAGGAGAGTCAAAAACTACAAGCTGCAATTTTCCATTTTCCATTGATGTGGAGAAAAGGTCTTCCCACATCCGTCCAACAATAGTACACCTCTTACCCAGTAAAGTGGTTCTTGGAGCGCTTAGTCTCTGCCAGTTCCTGGAGCCAGGGGCAACCTGATGTGAAGGATGAGGGAAGCTGAATCCCAAAATGCCCATGGTAGTTCTATAGAAGTGCTTCCAGGAGATGGCTTTTCCCAAGGGCTGACTCTTGGCCTCAGAAAGGTATTGGATCCTAGATCTGGAATTGAAAGAGACCTCATGGTTGATCTAATCCAAACCTCTCATTTTATAGAGCATTAAACTAAGGTCCAAGAAAGGGTAGGGACTTGCCTGGGCCATTCCTAGGATCCTAGAGAAGGGGCCTTGGGAATCA
Organism: Myrmecobius fasciatus; assembly: GCA_023553655.1. Taxonomy (NCBI): domain Eukaryota; kingdom Metazoa; phylum Chordata; class Mammalia; order Dasyuromorphia; family Myrmecobiidae; genus Myrmecobius; species Myrmecobius fasciatus. Next base: position 76,778 of record JAJPUD010001336.1, read on the forward strand.
TCTGGCTCAATCTTCCCATTTCACAGGACAGAAAACTGAGCCCCAGCAAGTTTACATGTCTTATCCAGGTTCACAAAGGTGGCCACAGAAAGGTCTGAGTGCTTGTCCAGAGATCAGCATGCCCACCTCAAGAAAGCCCTTTAAAAAAATCTTATTGATCTTATTAAAAAATATTGCCATCACTTCCCAATTCTCCTTTCCCAACCTCCCAACCGATAGAACCCTCCCTTGAAATAAATGAAGGAAGGAAAACAAGTCAATAGAAAGGTCATAAAAAATACAAAGGTCACGTCTGGAAATGTATGCCCCATTTTACACCTCTGCTGAGAGTCCCCCCACCACTGCTGAGAGAAAGGAAAGTGTGCTTCACTTTCAAAGAGGCTTCTCCAGCCCAAGAGTGAGCAGAAATGCCAATAAAGTTGAAGTCGTTTCTAGGAAAAACCAATTAAACCAGGATAATTGGGTTGAAATGTCAGGAACCTTCAGCCCCACCCCCTTCCTGCAAGCTTTGGCTGCAAATGGCCGAATGGCAAAATATGCTGATTCGTCTTGATCTCTTGACGTGGAGACCAAGGCTCTCAAATATTTTCCAGGCCTTAGATCAAAGCAAACGCAATCAATAGATTCAATTCCTGGCCATCCCAGGCTTCCCTAACTCTGCTGGGAGCGCTCTCGGAGTACTTTGATATTTTATGTGAGTTTGATATGTCACTCCCATTCCAAGCCCTTCTAGTCCAGAAAAGTTTATTGAAATCCAGCCCCTCATCAGAGTGGATTACCTATGTGCTATTTATCCTTAACTGAAGCAATCCAGAGTGATATTTATTATAATTATCATAACTACTGCTCTTATTTCACGAGTGCTTTTTAAGATCTGCAAAATGTTCTACATATATTCTCTCATTTCAGTGTCACAGTAATACTATGAGTTAGGTACTACTATTATACCCATTTTACAGATGCAAAAGGTGAGGCTGGAAGCTTCAGATTTGCCCAGGATCACCCAGCTAATAATAAGTGTGAGAGGTAGAATTTGAAGCCAGGTTTTTCTGACTGCAATACTATGCAAGTGCCCTCTCCAAATTAGAATCCCGAGAGTTAGTCCATTTGTGACCAGGCAAATGCCAACGGCGAGGAAGTTCTAATAACTTCCCTTCTTTAGAGCGATCTGCCATTTGGAAATGATGAAACCCATCTGTGTGCCTTGTGCCTTCTCTCTCTTTTGGGTATTGTACTCATTCTATGGAGGTTTGCTAAAATAAACTTGGCAAGAGTAGGGAGGCTTGTCACCATCTACACCAAGAAAATGACTTTGTGAGCACCCTCAAAATAAAGTCAGAAGGTGACAAGACCTGAAGCCAGAAGGGACTTGAGAGCTCCTGGAGTCCAATCCCCTTCATTTTTCAGAGAAGGAAACATAAACTCTGAAAAGTGAAATAGCCTGCCCAAGATCACCTGGCTAGTCATGTCTGTAACAGGGCTGAGACTTGGGCCTAGTTCTCCTGGCTCCTTTAGTGACTTTTTCTACAAAATTCCCTATAGCCACATGGTTGAAGAGGCTACCCCATTTTTTCCTTTTCCCTGAAACCCCCAGTTCTCTTATCAGGAACTACAATCTCCAAATCTGCACTAAGCTACACCCTTTTAGCAGGGGAGCTCATAGAATCTGTGTCCATATTGGTCCTTGAGAGGAAAGGTTCTCACAGACTAGTTTGAAGGTGAGGCCGGTTTGAAAATGGCTGAATGAACCGGGCCACTTCGAAGGTCCTGAGTCTTTGATATGAACCCATATCCAAAATAACTGACTTTTCCCCGTTAGCTTGAGGCAGGCAGGCTCTATTGTGCATATTTTCAGTGATACATACAGTGGGAATAGGGAAGAGGGCCTCCAGCAACAATAACTTGAGGGACAACAGATAAAGCTTTAGTATATGTTTGTCTTTCCAGCACTCTGACAAAGTATTAAGGAATATCCAGTTTATTAGGAGTTTTTGTATCTAACACGTAAGCATTCTGGTCCATGAAATCATAGTTGATTATACAGACTAAAAGCATAGGTTCTGTTATGGGACTAATTTTTTCCTGTGGTTTTCCCCTCACTTTACAAGCCCTTGTAATAGAAAATCTGGAGATGGGAACTCTCTATAGGATTGAGAGGCTGAAGGGAGTGTACCCATCCAATCCTCCAATTTTATAAAGGAAGAAACTGAGGTCTGGGGAAGGAAGTGACTTCTACAAGGTCACACATAGGCTCCTAGATATAGAACTGGAACATCTGTCATCTAAACTGTTAGCTCTGCCTCTCAGCTTTGTCTCCTCTACAGATTTGATAAGTATTCCATCTATGCCTTTAAGTCACCGATAAAAAGAATAAAACAGCACAGAGCTCCATGGCACTCCATTGGAGACCTCCTACCTATCAAATTGCCATTGAAGCTTTAGTGACTCTAGGCTATGATACTATTCAACCTATTTTGAATCCACCTACTGCCTTATTATCTTTCCATCACCGAAAAAGAATAACATAAGGGTCTTTGTTTTTAAAATAATCTACCAGAATCTAGAGAAATACTATGTATAGTATCTCTTTGATCTGCCGATCTATTGACACTGTGAGAGAAAGGAAATAAAGTCAGTCTGTCAGGATCCATTCTGGATGACACCATGTTGGCTCTTTGTAATCGTGGCTTACTTTTCTAGATATTCACTTGACGCACTCCTTTTGCTAGAACATCCTCAGCAGAGTAGAAGATTTGACAAATCCTACTAAGCTGGAAAGACTTTGATTATGATCCCAGTGATAAATTATGATTACAACTTGACTGCTAGGTACAGAGAGGCTCCTTAGGTCCATAGAATTGAGCACATAATAAATGCTTTTTGACTGATTGCTCTATTAGAGAAAAGAGAAAAAGGACATGACAGGGCTATTTGAGTATTCTGACGTTTCTCTTGGTGTTTTTATGTGGCTGTGAATCTACAGCCTCCGAAGAATCAAAATTGTAGGTTACTCATACGGCAGTGAAAAGACATGGTGTGTGTACGGAGGGTATAGTGTATTCTTGATGATTTACACATGGTAAGACATCATCAGGGATGTGTATGAACGGAAATGGAAGTAGACCAGTCAAGCAGCAAGAGCAAAAGATAACAAAGGCACATTCCAAGTTGTAGCTACCAAATCTTGAGAAAAGTCCAGATTTTCCAATGGACTAACCTTTGGCCTGTTGGGTAGATCTTCCATGGAACATTTCTAGAAGGTCATGGATGAGAACTGCACAGACTCAAAGGACTAGCTGGGTGGATCTCTGTGCTAGGGAGGGAAGTGCCCATAAAGCTTGAGTTATGAAATCGGTGAATTATTAAATCCAGATTTTCCAATAGACTAGCCTTCTGTGTGTTGGGTAGATCCTCCATGGAGTGTTTCTAGAAGACCATGGATGAGAACTGCACAAAATCAAAAGGACTAACTGGGTGGATCTCTGTGCTAGGGAGGGAAGTGCCCATAAAGCTCGAGTTATGGAATCAGTAACTTATTATAGTACTAAAAGCCACAGGACCTTAAGCGGATCATTGAATATTTTCATACAGCAAAGCATGGCTTTGATTTCCCAACCATTAAATGGGTACAATCCAATCAACCTTACAGAATATCACAAAGAATAATATTCTTGAAACTCGGTTGCCTCCATGATTGAAAAATGCTAGGCACAGACAAAATATTCTTGCCATCTCAGCAAACGTGGAGCTTGGTTTTCCATAGGGCCCTCAACAAATCATGGCTGGCAGCTGCAATTTGAGGTTCTTCCTGTGTGGCTTCAAGGCAGCCTGACCAAAATCTGAGCATGGAAACACAACCTTAACCCAAGCGAGTTGGAAGACTTGAAAGAGTCGAGTGCCTTTTAAAAATGTTGTCAGCTTGCCAACTAAAGCAGCGTGGGTCAGGTGTGCCATGTGTTTCTGCAGCCAAAATAAATGGCCACAAGAAATACCGAGGTAACACAGATGTCAGAAAGGCTTCAACTGCAAAGAAAGAAAACACTGTTTTCTTTGTTTGTGGGGGGGGAAGGGGGCACAGCAGGGGGAGTTGATATATGAATTGAAAGGACAACCTGCCCAGATATTGTTTTTGTATGATATTCTAGAGCAGGCATCGGCAGTGTTTTTATGGTATGTGCTGAGCTGAGGTGGGTACAAAGAAGCAGGGTGGAAGGAGAGCAACACAGAGGCGACCTTCCGAATCGCTATTCTGCTGAAATTCCTTTTTTAAACCCTCCAGAACCCCAATCTTTAGTTATCGAGGTCTTTGAAATGTCTCCTACATGTATGCCTTACCATCTTAAAGATGGATATTAAGTCTGTCCATCCTCCTTTCTCACCCTGCCCCGGCCCTTTGGCCCCGTCCACTTCTGCGTTTTTCTCACCTCCTTTTAGATAAGTTGCTTGCCTCCTGACTAGGAGCTTCTTTTGGGCAGGGACTGCATCTCCTTTCTCTCTGCATCCCGCTCAGGGTCTTAAGTAAGTGCCCTGCTCAATGTCGATTCATTCACATACTCCAAGACAATGGAATTAACTCTCTCTCTTTTTTTTTTTTAAATAAGGGGGAAAATATTCCTGGAAGGGTTTCTTCTCGTGTCTCAACATGAAGTCCCTTCCTTCCCTCCATAACCCCCATTCTCATCATAGCCCCTGTAAGGGAAGTACATTACAGGGACTGAGCCACGGGTCAAGAAATGGACAGAAGGCGCTTGAGAGTCCCTTATCTTTACTCTCTAACCTTGGTAAGGGCTTGCTATTGTCCATTGTCAGGGAAATGTCAGGGAGTGAGGGGTATCCTTAGACTTAGAATGCCTTCAGAATTGCTCAGAATGCTTAACCTCTGGGATCAGGAGACCCTGCAGGATTTAGAAGCAAGTCCTTTCTCAGGACGCAGGTGTCCAGGGAATGATGACCTGTTTTCTTTGTGTAGACGTGCTTAAGGGGTGGGTGCAATGATGCTGCAGGAAGGGTGAAGTGGTGATTCCAGGGATCACTCACCCCTTCTTATGATGTTGTCAGCAAAGGCAGGACATAGGGGCAAAGATCAGAGGCGTCACAAGCAAATGCGATCGAAGGCCTGGCCTGTGCCCTATACATCAGGCTTCATTTTGGAAAAGGCCACATGTCGGGAGCATGGCCTTCTTACCCTCTTGTGTTGAGGAGAACATCTTTATGGTAGCCCACACGGAATTCAGTAATGCTTATGGGGTACCTACTATATGCAAGGGCCTTGTGTTAGGTGCTAGGCTAAATACGACAGTTCCCACCCTCTGGAAACTTGGCTAGTACCAGGCCAGTGTTCCAAAATATACAAACCTCCTTCTTATTTAAGCTTCCCAAATATCTCAAATGATGTTTCAGACCTTTGGGGTTTGAATTGAGGTTAAGGTTGAATTTCTTCTAAACCAAAGCACGTTGCAGGAAAACTCGAGCAGAATGTGTCTCTCCTCCATTTCCACACCAGGCGTTCATTCAACTGGCCATGTGGAATAACTTTGAGGTATGGGGGAATGCCTTTGAAAATGTTCAAAGTCAGCAGTATTTCTTAGGAGTAGAAGCTGGAGCTGCTGGTTCAGTGAGGGAGACACCAGAGTACTAGAAGGCCATGTTCTTGCCCTTAGGGAGCTTCCCCTTTAGCTGAGGAAACGGAGCAGTCCTGAAACAACTAGAGAGCAAGACTAGATCATCTGAGTGCTCAGTCAGTGGTCAATTATTTTGATTGAGTGCCTGCTAGAGAAGTAATCCTACCTTAAGCAATGAACAGGATACAGAGGAAATGTAAGATGTGGACTGACTTGCCTTCAAGGGGTTTACAATCTAATTTATCAAGACAGTCCTTATACACAGATAAAGCCATTTTCTGTGGTTATAATGTCTCAATTAAATTCAGTTTAAGTAAACTAAAAAAGCATCTGTCACACATTTACTCATCCCAAGCACTGTACTGAGGCCTAGGGAAGATACAAGTTAGTATCCGTGTTTCCTGACATCAGGGAATTTACTATCTAGTTGGAGAGAGTGTTGTATGTATATGCACTCACACATACATATCATATATGCACATGTATACATAAAGACACATACAAATACAAACATATACACACTGTATGTGTATTCTACATCTCATATATGTACACATGTACCTAAAGACACATACACACACACACATATATAAATTTGGTTCATATCTATAACATTGTCAGGGAACTCTCAGCATAGAAGCTCCCTCCACCAGAGAAGCTTCAAAAATCCTATGCACACACAGCCTTTGAGAGCTGCCCAGGATGTAGAAGTTAAATGATTTGCTTGGGCTCACGTGATCTGTGTGTATCAGAGGCAAAACTTAAAGCCAGACTTTCCTTTACCCACTACAGCATGTTGACTCTCCCATATAAGTGATATGCATTTCTTACACATGTTTTTCTGTGTGTTCATGTGTATATTTATATGCATTGTATGTCTATACACATGCACACACACACACACACACACATATATTCACCTCCCAGTTAGTCAGGAATACATGATAGGCCTGGAACTTGAACTCTGAGCCCAGTGTCCTTTCTCCTGTATTATGCTTTGCCTTGCCCCACATATGTAACTATTACATAATTCTAAGTCCTTATCCAAGGAAATGCATGTAGCTTGGTGTAGACCATATAGAAACATGCTGAATGAATGGCAAGGGAAACGAGGATAAATTTTGTTAGTGCAGGAGCACATCAGTGAAGAGGTAAGGTTCAATATGGACTTCCATTTTAACATGTTTTAAGCTCAACTTTGATTTTAAAATTTTATTCCTACCCTGAGTAGAAGTCAGTCTTTAATGGCTTCATTAACTTTATGGTTTGTCACCTTAAAATAAGTGTCTGCTAGGGGTTTGACTCTCTTGGTGTATGTGTCCTAAGTTCTCTTGACTGTGGCTCTCCAGGCTTCCTATGAAAGGTACTTGTAAAGTGAGCAGACCCCATTGGGATTGCTCCTTTGATACACACTAAGTGGCTTTCATGTCAGGGAAATGACAAGTCTGTGAAGAGTAGAAAACTCAAGAGTTAAGAGAAAAGCACTCCCTGAAATTAAGTAAACTCCCCCTATGGGAAAAGAGTCCGGGTACAATATGTTCATCTATCAAGTATTCCACGAGGCTGTCATGCTCAGGAAGTTTTTGCTTTTATTAAATGAAGGGAAGACGTCGCCCTAAAAGTATTTTCCAAGAGGTTCTTGGTTTAGGAGTTCAAACTTTAAATATTTCCTTTCTTCCAACCTTTGCTAAAAAATCCGAGTAACACTCTTTTGGGTACCAAAACAACTGCTGAGTTCAGGATCTTCTTCCAAGGATAGGTGACTGCTAAAAGAGTAGTATTCTCCAATTGTCCCTGACCTCGACTTTGGTTCATCACCACCCAAACCCTTTGGTACTCTCTGCTCCCAAGACCTCGGGAAGCTCCCAGAATGGCCTTTCACACAAGAGTCACCCAGAATACAGGGAAAACAAACACACAGGGAAAGTCAACCAAGAGCTACATCTGGTAGAATGGGCCAGCCTGACAAACATGAATCCAGAGACCTGGGCTTTCCCTGCTTTTATTTGCTTCCTAGAAGAAAAGGTGGTAGCTCTCACTTTCCTGCTCTTTTAGCAGAAAGGGAACCGAGTGACCATAGAATCCTGTCCCTGCATCTTGCACATTAGGAAACTGAGGCCCACCATTGTAGTAATTTGCTCAGTATTAGATAGCTAATCAGTGGTATGACCCTGACTAAAACCTGTCCTCTAAACACATCTCCACATTTATCATGCTGCACAAGAAAAATCAGATCAAAAAGGAAAAAAGTGAGAAAGAAAAAAAAAGCAAGCAAACAACAATAAAAAGAGTGAAAATGCTCTGTTGTGATCCATGCTCAGTTCCCATAGTCCTCTGTCTGGGTGCAGATGGCTCTCTCCATCACAAGTCTATTGCAACTGACCCGAATGATCTCATTGTTGAAAAGAGCCACGTCCATCACAGTTTAATCAAAAACTCTAAAATGATTTGGTTATCACTTGTGCCTGAGCTTCTCATCCTTTCTATTTCTATAAGCAGTCCCTCTTCACTAATCTTCCTGGACACCGTACCTTTTTAATTAATGCAGTCTCAGATTATATTAGTATTTTTGTCAGCCATAAACATAATTCTGGCTCTTATTGAGCCTCCAAGACACTTAAACACTATTGTCATTCACATAAACAGTTGTGTAGCTATACTCCGGTAGCAGGTAGATGGTGCTGCAGCAGAGTACCGGGCTCGGAGTCAAGGAGACTCCTATTCTTCCCGAGTTCAAATCTGAGCTCAGACACTTACTAGCTCTGCGACCTTGGCCAAGTCACTTAACACAATTTGCCTCAGTTTCCTCATATGTAAAATGAGCTAGAGAAGGAAATGACAAACCCCTCAAGTATCTCTGCCAAGAAAACCCCCAAATAGGCTCACAAAGAATCAGTCATATCTGGAACAACTGAACATCAAGCCATACTTTCTATCATCTTATAAAGTTGAATCTTGTACCTCAGTATAGGATCTTGTATCTATTCCTTTTCAAATTCCACCTTGTTGATCACCAAATGCCTGCTGGAGATTAGCCTTAATGATGTGGTATTTCAGTGGTAGAAATAATGGGAAGATGTATGAGAAGAAGAGAAGAGGAGAAAGAGGGGGAAATATTCACTAATGTGGGTGAGACAGCTACTTTTAAGTGACCTTCTCCTCGACTATCCCCCAAGCTCTTTTCCCCCATCTTTGTTATTTTGAGCCTCCTATTTTAGGTGAGCTCTGGTACTCTGAGGGAATGCTGAGGGCCTGACCATAGCTGGTGTTCGTGTTCTAATTTACATAGAAAACTTTGTTTTAGTTGGCCCTCTTTTATGAAATATAGACTATAAAAATTTTTCTATGTATACGCAGAAATTTCAATGTAAAGCTTACAAAATGCAAAGGATCTGATCAATCAGTTTACTCCTTTGTTCTCTCCTTAACAAGTGATCCAAGATCATAAGTTCCAGTGCTAACCCTTGACTACTAGATTAAATACTCATTCTTGATTATAAGTGGGAACTAGGAAAGGGAGCATGTTTGGTGGGAACAGTATCAATTGATGCCCATAACTAGAAATACAGCTCACAGTTCATGTCAAAGCCAATCCAATCTAAGGAGCACTAATTAGGTGCTCTGTCTAAAGCCCCATGGTACTTCAGCTATCACCTACTACATTAGCTCTTTCCTGATACCCCAACTGGTAGACTCCCCTCACCAAGTTTCTTGGTATTTAATTTGCCATTTACTTTACTTTGAGAGAATATAAGCTTCGCTAGGGCGAGAAACCTTTTTCCTGTTTGCCGAGCAATAGTACGTGCCCATAGTAGGTACTTAATAAATAAATACATGCTTGATTTTAGTTGATTTTTTAATTTCCCAAGTTCTGAAGATCTAGAGATAAAAAGAAAATAGCCCTTGGCCTCAATCAAATCCAATAAGCAATTATTAAGTTCCTAGTTGTTATTAAGTACCCAGAATTGCTGATACCATGCTTAAAAAAAAAAACAAAAAAAAAACAAAAAACTTGTAACAATCCCTGATTTGGCTGAAGGAGAGAGACCTTTTATAGGGAAAATTCAATACAGAAGAATGAAAAGTCATTTCAAAGGAAGAAACCACTAAGTATTACAAAAATCAGGAAAGCTCTTTGTTGGAGGTGGCAGTGTAGTTGTGCTTTGGAGGAAATGAGGGGTGCTGCTAAGCTAAGGTGAAAATTGTGGTGAAGACTTAGTGTTTGTGAAAATGTTTTGAAAACTGAATAGCTATAGAGACTTAAAATGGCCCACTGATGTTGAATCTTTCAATTAGAAAAAAAAAAAAAAGATCATTCTAATGTCCGCTGGTATTCTCACTCACCTCTATAAGTCTATGGGGCATCCTACTGACAGTCTTGTTCAAGGGACCTATAGTTGCCTAGTAAACTGGAAGGCCATTTCTCTCTTATTTTAAGTAATGGTGTTCTTTCATGGAAGACAGTCACTTGTCTACTTGCCCAGGGCAAAGAACAAACTAGCAGTAATCTCCCTTGGAGAGAGCAAGCTACTAAAAGAATGTGTGCGCGTGTATGTGTGTGCTCACGCATATGTATGTGTGTAAAGAATCTTGAGCTGTCTTTTTTATGGGGAAAAAATTGAGATTTAAACAACCAATTGGATGTGTTTTCTCTCATTGCCTTACCCCTTGCCTTCTTTCCATTTGGCAAAAGCATGTTGAGAAGATGTGGCTGACATCCGCAACCCTCAGCACTGCCGGGGTAGAAGCATCAGTGCTCAGGCAGGTGGAACTGAGAGACACTTTAGAGAGCTAGGAAATCAACCAAGCCCTTCATTTATAGATGGGGAAACTGAAGCCCAGAGAGGTACAGGGGCTCATCTGAAGTCATCAAATGAACTTGGACCCAGGTCTCGTGTGCCTGATACATTCTCCATGGAAAATCATGTTTCGGAACCATATTCCAAAATTCCCCAGAGCCCTTTAATGCTGGCCCCAAACAAAGCTGGTCATTTTAAAGCAACACAAGGGTTGAGTGTAAGCAGGATGAAGTTCTCCTAGGTTCAAGTCTGGCTTCCGATACATAATGGATGTGTGATCCTAAGCAAGTTTCTTCACGTCTCAATGTTCTAGTCACTGACCAAGACTGTTAATGGCAGTAAAAGTTGCTGGCATTGGTAGAAGGAACTCATTCAGTGAGTTTCCTTCATCATTGAAACTGCAATTCTAGATGAAGGGAAAGGGAAAAAAATGAAGGAAGAGAGAAAGAGAGAGAAAGAAAAAAAAAGAGAAAGAAAGAAAAATGAGAGAAAGGAAGGAAGGAAAAGAAGGGGAAAAGGAAGGTAGGAAGGAAGAAAAAAGGTAGAGATATAGAAAGAAAGAAAGAAACCAAGAGAAAGAAAGAAGGAAGAAAGGAAGGAAGGAAGGGAGGGAGGGAGGGAGGGAAAGGAAGAAAGGAAGAAAGAAAGAGAAAGAAAGAAAGAAAGAAAGAAAAAGGAAGGAAGGGAGGGAGAGAAAAGAGAGACAGAGATAGAGAAAGAAAAAAAACCAAGAGAAAGAAATAGAGAAGGAAAGAAGAAAGGATGGGAGGGAAAAGAGAGATAGAGATAGAAAAAGAAAGAAGGAAGGAAGGAAGAAAGAAAGAAAGAAAGAAAGAAAGAAAGAAAGAAAGAAAGAAAGAAAGAAAGAAAGAAAGAAAGAAAGAAAGAAAGAAAGAAAAGGAAGGAGGGAGGGACGGAAGAAGGAAGAGAAAAAAGAGAGAGATAAAGAAAGAAACCAAGAGAAAGAAATAGAGAAGGAAAGAAGGAAGGAAGAGAAAAGATAGCGAAAAAAGAAACCAAGCAAAAGAAATAGAGAAGGAAAGAAGGAAGAGAAAAGAGAGATAAAGATAGAAAAAAAAGAAACCAAGAAAAAGAAATAAAGAAGGAAGGAAAGAAGGGAAAAGAGACATAGAGATAGAGAAAGAAAGAGACCAAGAGAAAGAAATAGAGAAGGAAGGAAAGAAGGGAAAAGAGAGATAGAGATAGAGAAAGAAAGAAACCAAGAGAAAGAGAGAAGAAAAGAAGGAAGGAAGGAAGGAAGAAAGAAGGAAAAAAAAGAGAGAAAAGAAGGAAGGAAGAGAAAGAAAGAAAGTAAAAGAAAAAGAATGAGAGAGAAAAAGAGAAAACTAGAGATAGAAAAAGAAAGTGAGAGAAAGATAAAGAAAGAAAAATAATAATTTTGACCATGCCACCAAATTGGGCCATTGTCACATGGGGAAATTTGTTGGGAGAAATTACTGCGAGTTTTTTAGCTCAACCCCACCCACCTCTGACCTGTGCCAGCTTGTTGGAACTGCTAGCGCCAGCTTCCTCCAAGATCTCTCCAAACTCTCGAGTCACATGCTGCACAGGTTTCATTTGAGCTCCAGGTCCAGGTTCCAGATTGTCAGAGTCCCTTGACTGGGAAATAGGGGTGCACTTTGGCTTGGACAAGTCCCTTTCTTTCCTGTGCAAGCTTACATGAAACCGACTGCCAAAGGGCTGAGTCCTTTTTTGAATTTCCCATCTCTTGAAACCTTTATCTTTCTGATTTACCCTTCATTCTCAAGCTGCCTGATCAGCATCTGCCAGGGATTATTCAGTTTCCCAGACTAGCCCTGTGGTCATTGAAGGGAAGGTTGGCTGGCACACTTCTCGTTGCACAGAGATTTACTCCAACTTCACCTTTACCATAGATTTCTGACCTCTAGCTAATAATAATAATAATAACCACTGTCCTCTCTTGCTGATTAGAAACATTTCCTTTTTTGAGTCATCTAAAGGGTATTAGAGTAACACCTTTGAGAGGATTTTTGTATTTCCTGCTCTTCCTTTTTGGTTTGTGGTAGTTAAAAGAAATTTAAGAAGGGATCTCCAAACTCTTGGGGCAGTGAAGCCCATCAGACTTCATTTTTGGACCATAGAGTAACACCTGACTTGTCTGAAGCTCTATTTTTTGGCAACCACCACCTTTTGGAACACTGCCTACTTAGACAACTCCGAGTTTTATTGACTCTTATTTAACATAAAATTCTAATGAGCTCATTCATCTGGTATCTCAGCCCCTAATAGATGAGAAACAGCAAATTAGAAGTAGGTAGAGGAGGTCCCGGGGAGTAGAGAAAGTGAAAATTGATAGTTCACCATCAAGGGGGATACATAAGAAATACTAAAAAGCAGACCCAGAAGTTTCACCACACAGTATGATGAATATTCATCATGAGGACCCTAATCATCAAGAAAAGGTTCAATTCTGTTCAGGAACCTCTGTTTAAGAAGGCAAGGGCATATGCACAGATAATGAAATTTTCCACAACCCAAAGGTCTAAATGGTTCTAATAGAAAAGTTTGGACTTAAAGGGACGGGAGTGTGAAGCCTGTGGGTTGTACGGGATGTTTCAGTTTGTAATCATGTGTCATACATAAGGATTTTTGAACCCATCGATGAAAAGCCCACATAGAAAATGGAGTCTCTTTAAAGGTTATGGAAGTATGTCTACCTGAAAGAAAAGTTATAAAGTTTTCAGTAAGAGTTATGCTTGCTTGAAGAATGAAGTTAATAATTCGTTAATTTTTTTTCATTTGTTTTTGCCTAAGGAAAATGATGTGTGTGGTGAGGGGAGGGGAAGTGGGGGTGTGAGGAATTGTGTGGGCAGCTTGTCAACATTTTAATTCACCTTGGGATTGCTTGAAATGCGTGCTGGCTAACACGGGGTTAAAAGGCACCCACTCCTTGAGGATGCACGAGTTAATGTGTGACCGCCTGAACTGAACAAGACACGAATGTAATAAAATGAAATGCCTAATGCTTTTGACTTCTTGGATTTTTCCCTTTTGTCGGGGGTGGGAATGGGGGGTGGGAGGGATTGTATGGAAAAAGGAAGAAACCAGGGCCTTTTTAAACAGGGTTTCATCTTTGCCTACAACCCAGATTCCCAAAAGGCCACCATCCTTAGTTGGTGGGGAATTTTTCCCTCTATCTCAATCGAGCTGCATTGTGATAGCACGTTCAGCCCCATGGCAGTGGTGTTTTCCAAAGCCTAGACACACACACACACACACACACACACGCACACACACTTTCATAGTTTTCTTAGTAACTCCCATTTTCTAGAGTTGGAAAGCAGGCTGGGCAGCCCAGTCAGATTCCAGGCCCAACCTGGCAAGAGGGCAGCCTACAGGCACCCTCCCAATCACTCAGGGCACATCTAGCCAAGGCGCTCATGTGGGACCAAGAGAGACTACTGTTTTGTTTTGTTTTGTTTTGTTTCTCCCTTCTATCTGTGTGTGTGTGTCTCTCTTTCTCTCTTTTTTTCTGTGCAGTGGGCACAAAAATGACTGTCTGCCAGAAGAGATCAATATGAAACCATCTCTTTTATTGGGCTGCTGCCCAGACTTCCATTGCAACAGTCAACCTAATTGGTTGTTTCCTGTTACCATGCGCGGCTCCATGTGGGGAAATGCCCTTTTAGCTCCCATGGCACACTGTACCATGCTACACTGTCAGTATCCAGAGGTTTCCTGTTTGAAATTGCTAGAGTTGCTCTCTCAGAAAAGCAAGACTTGGAAAAGAAAAATTATATTGTTTCAGCTGATTCCTTTTCTTGTCTTTCCCTTCTTTTTTTTCCATCTGCAGGTTACTGAAAAGTGCCTTTCCTGAAATCTCTACTACTTGGATTTCTCTCTAGGGCTGCCTCTCCCGAACCTCCACCCCCCCCCCCCACTCCTTTCCTTTAAAAAAAAAAAAAAATTGGCGTTGCTTTTAGTTCATATCCTGACGGCAACTCATCCATCCTTTTTTCCCTCCTAATACACATCATTTGCTCGGCCATTTTCCCTCCCTAGCCCTTTTTGTAAAAAAAAAAAATTTAAACAGTTGCAACATCCTTGTGCTTGTTTGAACGCTTCCCAACCGTGATTTTTTTTCAAAGCCAGAAATAAGGAAGACAAAAAAAAAGTTTTCTCCCCAAGGGCCCAGGCCCCTCCACAAACTGAGGCGCTGCCAGCAACATATGCTTTTTGCAGAGAATAATTGAAACCATCTAAACTGGAGAGAGCATAGAATCCTTTGGAAAGCCTGCTAGCTCTTTCCAAGTAACTTGGGGCAGAGGCGCAGTCCTCCCTCCCCCTAGTCACTATTGGACCTCCTCCCAATGCACTTTTAGGAGCTGGCCTTGAGTCTGATTTCAGTTCTCCTGCTAAGATTTCCATCGTGCAATTGGCTTTAGATTGAATTCTCATTCGAATAGACCCGATTGGACTTAAACAAAAACCTAAGTGCTGACAAATCTAAAATTTTACCAAAGCAACGAGATTGGTTTCTTCACGGTTCATTTGAATTCACCTTTTTAACCCTTCTTAAAATTAGGAGGGACATTGTCCTTAAATAACAACAACAACAAAAACCAAGAAAGAGTACAGTTGCTAGTTTGCCTTTGTTTTTACAATGGCTGTCAACGTGTCTTTGGTTCGGGATACAAAATGGCTGACTCTAGAAGTATGTCGAGAGTTTCAGAGAGGTACTTGTTCTCGATCTGATGCAGAATGCAAGTTTGCCCATCCATCACGGAGCTGCCATGTGGAAAACGGTCGTGTGATTGCCTGCTTTGATTCTCTTAAGGTGAGGCCTGCCTGAATACGGGTGTGAGGGGAATGTCAACGTGTTGCTTTGCTATCTTGCTAAAATGTTGGATAGGTAGAAATAGAAGCTATGAATTCTTGTTCTACACACACACACACACACACAGACACACAGTGATGTGGATTCAGTTATGTGTCTTAAGTGCCTACTGTGTTCCTCAAAGCAGCACGTTGTAATAGATAGCCAGCATCAGCATCAGCAAGGCCTGGTAGGGGCAGATCCTGCCTCTGGCACACTTTGGCTGCTGGCAGATTCATAACTCTGGCCAAGTTATTTGACCTAAGAGTATAAATTGCAAAACAGCTGCTAGGATGCATTGGAAAAGGGAGTATTCTCTCCAGGAGTCCCCTCCATTAATGAAATCACAAATCTGATTGAAAAACAAATACATTTGGCACGGGGGATACAAAGACAAGACCAAAAGGAGTGCAAAATGGGGAGAATCTGGGGGGGGGTGAAGAGGGAGAAGAGTACTGTGTACATGAGAAATAAATATAAAGAACTTAAATAACAAGTGATTTTAGTGGTGAGGGCTGCTACCAACTGGGAAAATTGGGAAAGGTCTCTAGTAGAAGGTGACCCAAGTAGAAGGTGAACCAGAAAGGGAGCTGGAGGTGAGGAAAGAAGCTATTCCAGGCATAGGGGATAGCTGGGCATGGAGTGCTATGTTTGAAGGATGGCAAAAAAAAAAAGCCAGTCTGGCTGTGATGCAGAGTGTTTAAGGGTGAAGGGATGTGAAGGGTGAAGAACCTATATGCTATCTCTTCTCAGGTGGGATATGACTTTGTCTGGGAAGCATTATAGTGGACCCCTCTTCACCTTGGCAGAACCCTGCCCCTCTCCAGATGTTTTGGACCCTGGAAAAATCAGGAAGTATTTTACAGTAGAATTGACTTTGATACCCAAGAAGGACCATGAGCCCCTCTGTTTAATAACAAATGTGAATTTCTTTAGAATCACAGATTTAGAGCTGGAAGGGACCCTGGAAGGCATCTGACAGATAAGGAAACTGAGACCCAGAAACATTGACTTGTTTGAGAGTACAGAGCTATTAAGTTTCTGTGTCAATGTAATTATAGTCAAACACCTTTGAAGAGATGCTAATCTACCGAAGAAGTAGTATAATAGATTATCTGTGGCTTGGAAGTGGCTCCACTTCCAACCAGTAATTCGGATGACATTCAGTGATTATAGGGCGAGAATCTCCTCTTTTCATGTATTTTACAAAATTATTGCCATTTAAAAAATCCAAGCCTAAGTGTGTTTTTGAGCCATTAAGTGAAATGCATTGTTAATGGCCATAAATAAAGGTCTGCTTGACATTCTTCCTAACTGGCTTGCTTAGCAGATGTCCTCGTTCCATGTGCACTCCCACTAAACATGTTGACCCATTTCCTATTTTGGAGTAAAGTACACCTCATATGGAAAGTCACGTTGCAGAGGGCAGGAAGCCTGAACTTCCATAAATGTTGGACGAGGTAGAGTGAGGTCTAATGCACAGTTTCTGGACAGAAGCTTAGAGTGAAAAAACATTGCACTGCTGTTTTTGCATCCTGTTCTGAATGATCCTGAAACCAAGGAGAGAGAGGATGATTATCAAAACATAGAAGCCAAAAATGTGGGTAATGAATCCCTGGTCTCTGGGGGTAGAGGATAGGTTCTCCTCCCCCTTCTTCCTCCCTCTTCCCCCTTCTCTCTCTCTGTCTCTCTCTCTGTCTCTCTCTCTGTCTCTCTGTCTCTCTGTCTCTCTGTCTCTCTCTCTCTCTCTCTCTCTCTCTGTCTCTCTCTCTCTCTCTCTCTCTCTCCCTCTCCCCTCGCTGTCCTCTTTCTCTTCTTCTCTATCTCTGTAACTTTCCTTTCTTTCTTCTCCCTCCCTCCCTCTTCCTCCTTCTCTCTCATTCTCTCTCTCCTCTCTCCAGATTTTTCTCTCTCCTTTCTCTGTCTCTCTTGTCTCTATCTCTCTGTTTCTGTCTGTCTGTCTCTCTTTCCTTTTAAATTCTGATTAAGAAATTAGAAAATTCCCTCACAGATCACATCAGTTTATTCAGAGGAGGTCTGATTTACATGAAGTGGAGTCAAATGAATGGAAGTTCCCTTAAGGCAGGCATTGTTTCATTTCTGGTTTTGTCTCCCAGTGCCTGATTAACTCAGTGTTTGGCCCCCAGTAAGCACTTAATAAATGCATGCCAACCCAACCGATGGATAAATAAGAACTACGCTTCTTCCATACGGTTTTGCTGGCATTATTTGCTGTGTGACTTAGTGGATAGAGGACCAGCCTTAGACTCAAGAGAGCCTAGGTCAAGTCCTCCCCCTGCCCCACATCAGCTGGGCGACCATAGCCAAGTATTCCACCTCCTCGGTGCCCCAGAAGAGTCACTAATCTGCATCAGAGGAAAGGGGTTTCCACACAAAAGAAACCCTAGATTCATATCTCTCCATCCCCCTACTAAAAAAAAAAACAAACAAAAAACCCCCAGCAATTTTTTTCATTTCATTATAGCAGTACTGGATAATCAAGACATTATTTGCTCACATACCAAAAAACGTAATCTCATCAAATGAGTGACTCGTTGAGTAGCTGCTTTTGCACATTTCTTTGTTTCTCATTTCCTGATGGCAAACCATTTTCCGTCCAAGAACAAAATCTTTTTTTAATCAGAAAAAGTTGACTTTTCCTTGGCCTTGAAAATGTCTGAACGCTGCTGCTAGTTAAAACAGACATGATAAATACGGAGCTTAACATGTTTACTTCATTTATAGAATATTTACTTATCAACAAAAATTACCAAACACATTTTTTTGCATGGTATTCAGAGATCTGGCTCTCGATCAGACGCAGCATGGTGTGGTGGGAAGAACCCAGGACTGGAGTCCAAAGGTCTGCGTTTTAGTCTCGGCTCTCCCAGTTACTAGCTGGGTGACCCTAGGCAATTCACCAAAACTTTCTGAGGCCCAGATTGCCCATGTGTTTAAAAGGAGGTGAGGGTGGGGAGAAGATGGGAAGCCCTGGAGATTGTCCACCTCACAGGGTGATTATAAGACTCAAGTGAGATCATTTGTGTGAAAGCATTTCAGAGAGGTAGATTATGATTACCAAAGAGGGCATTTGCTGTTCCGTTGGAGATAGACACTTGTTACAAGTATTAAATCATCCTTTAGACAGGGCTAATAAGAATGAATTACCAGCGTAAGGTGTCCAGGAGTAGATAGCGAAAGTCTCAAATAAGCAAATTTAATGTCCTTTTGCTTGATGTCCGGGAAAACTGTAACCCTTCAAGCTGCCCTTAAACAGAATGACCTGCCCACTGAGGTGGCAGCTTCCCTGTCACTGGAGAGATTGGATGACCATTTGTCTGGTAGTTGTCATGGGGATTCTCGGCAGGGAAGTGAAGGTGGGGGTCAGTGGAGAGGGTCACTGAGCTCCCTTCCTACTCTGAGGTCACTGTGATTGTGTGACTTAGCATCCAACTTGGATGCTTCCACCTTAAACACTTTGACCTTCACTTGGATTAGGAAAGGAGATACATGTGATCACCCAGTTCTTTGATTTGCCACTTTGCAAACATCTCCTTTGGTCACTTCTCCCAATTAGGGGAAAATAAATGCCAGAGAACAACCGTCTGGAAGAGAAGGAATATGGAAGTTGATAGTTAATAAAATATATACAGCCATTTCTGTGTAAAGCTTGGTAAATGTTTAATCAAGAGAGTAAATAGGTAACAGTAAATGAGTGATTAGGGGACCACTCGATCAGTGGAATAAGCTATCAACTACATCCAACATTTAAAAATAGCTTCTACAAATATGTGTTGGTGTTGTAATGCACAATCACATGGGGTGCGAGCAATCAGAGCTTTCTTCAACTTTGAAAATCACTCTCTTGCGTGGTTTGGTTTGTTCCTATGAGTTTCTTAATTATCCCCAGTTTCTTAGATCATTTTCATGAAAACGCCAACATGAAATATGTTTAGAAAAAAATTGCAAATCACTTTTAAAGTTATTAAATCAGATAATCTGAATTTCCCCCGAGCCATAGCTGCAGGAAGTATTTTTTAGCCACACTGTATTTCCTATAGCATGACTATTTCATGATGGATCTGAAAGCAGGCAACCCTGACTTCAGGGCAAAATACCAATGCATTGACATCTAAAAGTCATCTTTCAATATTATTTGTGCTAATCTCTGCCCGGTGATTAATGAGCAACACTTTACTCTGGTCATCAGAGCTCATGCAGTTTCCCTTGTGTATATAAAGGTGTATAATTGAAGAAGCTTTGAAATTTATCTAAACCACGCTTCTCCTTCCATGTATGTTTAAATAATGGGAAGCAATATTGTTATGAATCCTTAATCAACAACACGCACGACATGCAGATTTCTGTG
Source organism: Myrmecobius fasciatus (assembly GCA_023553655.1). NCBI lineage: Eukaryota > Metazoa > Chordata > Mammalia > Dasyuromorphia > Myrmecobiidae > Myrmecobius > Myrmecobius fasciatus. Next base: position 96,425 of record JAJPUD010001336.1, read on the forward strand.
AGGATTCCATTAGCCCTGGATGCTCTACCCGCTCGCTGATGGCTTAGTACTACAACACTCAGTATGGGTGCTGGCCTGTGTCCTGTCCTTGCTTCCCAATGGAGGCTCATTATATGAACAGGAAGGTCACCATTTGATGACTGCTTAAATAAGTACTGTAGATGAAGCTCTGTATAGACCAGCCCTTGGTTAGGTGTTTCATACAGAGTAGGAGCCTGATGAATGCTTTTGAAATGAATGAATGAGTCCGCAATTGCTAAATATTCAGTGATCACTAACAAACTTGCTGCAGCCCTGAGATCAATTTCAGCCTTCCCTAAAATAAGAACCATTTCACATCATGCTGCAGCTTCTTGCAACTCAATTGCCAATTCTGCCCGCCAGCAGTCATTTCTCCCACAAAGTTTTTCTTGAGCGCATTGCTTAACTCAATTGTACGCCAATTCCTTGTCATTACACAGTTTACCATTGATCCAGGCTCAGTGTTTTCAGCAAATGTCACTCCAAGTTAAACAGGTATTACCATTGTTTTCATCAAATCAGTTTCTATGACTGGGGCTTTCATAACCAAGATTATTATCTATATGTCAATAATTTTTTTGTTTCTATTTGGACACTGCTGGTGGAAAACTCACCTTTTGCAAGATTCAAAGTTTGCACATTGGGAAGCATGAGAAACAGTGTGGCCTAGTGGGCAGTAGCCTGGTCTTAGAGTCAGGAAAACCTGAGTTCAAAATCTGCCTCTGCTATGTTAGTTTTCTGATTATATATAAGTCCTGTACCTCTCGGTACTCTCTGGCAACAGTCGAAGGCTGAGCTTAAAACAACTTGTCGGTCTGTGTTGGTGGAAGAAATTTCCATCCTTGTATGTCCCCAGACCACCGAAATCACAGGCACATTCCCACAGCCCATCCCAAAGTGGTATAGACAAAAGAAAATCTCAGTCTTTGCACTTCTAGTTTTTGTGCCTCTCTTAAGTAATAAAATAGTAAGAAATATATAATTAGAATTAGAACAATAAATGAATTGGGAAGATGTGCTTTTCAAAAGTCTGTGATCAAACCAGCAGTTTTTATTTATTAATAACTTTCTGGAGCATATCCTATAAGCTAGGCATTTTGAGAGATACAAAGTCATAGAAGACTCAGCTCCCCCTGTCTAGGTCCTCCCAGTGTGATTGAGGAAATTAGACTAACTGTTACTCTATTATACAGTAGGGTGCAGCAGTAAGAGCCTTGGATTTAGAGGAAAAGGAGCCAGCCTCAAGTCCTGACTCCATCCATTACTTATTGCCTATGTGACATCAGGCAGTTTTCTTCAGCTCTCAGTTTCCTCATCTGTAAAAATGACTAGGGTTGGACTAGGTAACTTGGAAGGTCCTTTGTACCTCGAAATTTATGACCTTCTCTTTCTAAGTCCAAAATGAGTGTTCTAGAGAGATGTGAAGTGAGACTAGATTCAGATGAGATTGAGAATCTGCCTAACTAACTCCTAATCTGTATTAACTAGAAATCAATGAGCTTCTGCTGCCTCATTAGGCGAGAAAGTCTTAGGTTGGGAACGTAGGCCCATTAATGAGGTTTTATCTTTATTGGTCTATTGGTGAACAGCCACAATGGTTGGTAAGCCACTCCGTAGGCCCAATGAGAGAAGGCTGTATGGATGTACTGGGCTTTCCATTGCTACCCCTGTTAGTAATGATTTCTTTGTGGTCCTGGGAATGATCAGATGCTCTCTATGGGTCCCTACATCAGGTTCCTGGATGTCACCTAGTGTTTAAATATCAGAACATATGCACTATCAACTGTCCCACTTTCCTTCCACCTCAGTGTCGGTGCCATGGGCTTAGAGTAACTGCCACATTCGGTACTGATATTTTGGAACTTGAGGTCAACCAGTGCAAAAAGTGAACTCGTTTCAACGAGTTGACTGGTTCCAGAGCTATATATCTTTCTCGGAGTTTCAATGCCCATCTAGTTTTGTCATTTCTCTGACTAAGATGGCTGCCCTCTGAGCTCTGTCCCCAGAAGAGTAAAGAGAAGCAAGCTTCTGGTTAAAGTCTCTTCTTACTCCATCTCCAAATGTCACTTGTTGTCCCCAAAAAGGGCTGGTGCTCTGTCATCCAGGAAAGATATGTAACTCCAGTTTTTCCAGTTTGACAAATGAACAATGGTTCTGTCTGTGCCTTGGAGCTCCTTCCCAGCAGACTCTTCCTCTCAGGCCTTCCCAGAACCTAGAGATTGGGTGTTAGTGGTACGTGAAAGCATTCCGAATCCTAGACACCCCAAACTGGAACTCAAGGCCATGGAGTACTATACATACTTGAAAAGAATCCCTTCTCTGATATAACCATTAATTGGCCTTCCAGCCTTAGCTTCTCAAGGAAAGGGGACAGAAGCTGATCCCCGGAGGATACCAGGTAGAGTGTATTCCGGGAGGTGTCAGCCTATGCAAAGGCGCAGAGGTGGGAGAGGAAATGGCAAGTCCTGGGAGGCAGCAGCAGGTAGGCCAGTTAGGCGAGAACGTAGAGTGCGGGATGGGAAGTCATGGAAAAGTAGGGCAGGTACCTGTGTTGTGCCATACCTGCATCACAGAGGGAGTGTCCAGATTGACAAGAGTGCAGATCCACTGGAGTCCTTTTCCAAAGCAACCTTGGTTTTGGAAAGAACCCGGGTTCTTTTGTTTTTCTCAATAGTATTTTGTTTTGGGGGGCACCTAGGTGGCACAGTGGATAGAGCACCAGCCCTGGTGTCAGGAGGACCTGAATTCAAATCCAGCCTCAGTGTGGACCTGTGGCCCTGGGCAAGTCACTTAACTCCAATTGCCTCACCCAAAACAAAAGGTATTTTGTTTTTCCAAGAGCACTGAAGTTGGAGACCCTGAGATCAAATCCAGATTCAGCCACTTACTACCTGGATGACTTTGAGCTCAAAATCCCTGGGCCTCAGGTTCTCCCTCCATAAAACTAGAGGCTTGGACTAGCTGGCCTTTGAAGTCCCTTTCAGCGGGAGACCTAGAATCCTCTGTTGGACTTTAGACAAGTGCCGAAAGGCTTTCTGGGGTCTCAGTTTCCTCTTCTGTAGAATGAAAGGGTTAAGCCAAATGGCCTCCAAGGTCTTTTCCAACAGGGACAAAGAGAAATCCCCAGTGTTGAGTAGAATCCCCAGCGTGTGGTAGCTGCTTAATAAATGTTTGCTCATCGACTGCCCGGTCTATGACTCTCTGCCCCTGATCTCATTTCTATCTCCTGCCTTGATTTTCATGGCTGCCAGGGACATGCTATGGAACCAGTGCATACTAACTGAGCACTTACCATAAGTGGCCCTGTGCTAGGAGAGATAATCTCTGCCCTCACAGAGCTCCCAGTCTGTCTCATTGGAGATAAGAAATAAATACAATGAGAAGTTACAAATACAAAGTTTTTATCTACAAAGATAGCCCATTCCCAAGTCCCAGGCTAGTCACAATGGCAATGGATGGAATGGGGCAGAAGGATCACATTGTAACTGAAGCCAACTGAGACCTCAACGGGGTAGGACAAGCAAGCACTGTAGCGTCCTCTCCTGGCCCACCCCACTCTGCTCTTTGACGCAAACAGAACGAGATAGCCGGGACTACCCAGGTCCGGGTCAGGCAAGGGGAGCACCTAAGTAGGGAAGTACTTAACCACACTTTAGCCCCATAGATGCAACCAAGCTTCGAATCACTTGTTCTTGGTGCTGTTATTTAGTCATTTTTCAGGCCTGTTTGACTCTTTATAACCCCATTTGGGGTTTGGGCGATTTTTGTTTGACAAAGACACTAGAGTAGTTTGCCATTTCCTTCTCCAACTCATTTTACAGATGAGGAAACTGAGGCAGAGGGAAGTGACTTGCCCAGGGTCACACAGCTAGGAAGTGTTGAACTCAGATCTTCCTGACTCCAAGTCTGGCACTCCATTCACTGCAGCACCACCTAGCTAACTCCTAGCATTAGCTTTGCAAGAGGAATTAGACAAAATGGGAAGTTCCTTCAGGTGGGACAATCTTTTCCCCAAGCTCCCGCACTGGAGGTGACTTCAAGGAAGACAGTGCAGAACAGTGGAAAGAGCACGGACTGTAAAGTTAGAGGAGCTGGTTTCAGCTCCCATCTCTGATGCTTACCCATCTGTGTGGTCGGAGGTATATTATACATCACCCAGTGCCTCAGTTTCCTTTTGATTTGAAGATGTCGTTTGTGAAACTTGCTCAGGGTATTAAAAAAAAAAACACCATATTATTTACAGCTCTGAACCACTCAGATTTCTGGTAACCCTGAGACTCCTGATGATCCCCACCCACCGGCCATGACCAGTGGCTTAGCGCTAAGGGAGTCTTTGTAGTTGTATTGGGGGGCGGGTGTAGTGCAAGGGTTCCCTATCCACATCAGGGCTGCAGTGAGGGAAGATGTATCTTTGACTACCTAAGTACAAACCCCAGACCCATTTTCCCATACCAACATGGCCTCCCATGGGAGTTAGGGTCTCTAAGCGATGTTAGTCCAATGCAATAGTGCAGGGATACTATGGCTTACAGTGAGTTTCATGGGCTAACCTGGGAACCTAACCACCATGCAAAACATTGTTTCTATGGGAAAATGTGTTCCAAGTTTCAAACAAAACAACCAAATTACATATAAGCTTTTGGATCTGACCCAATGGGAAGTTGGAGTCAGCCTGTAGGAGATGAAACTCTCCTGGCGGTCATAGTCCTGGCCTTTGGCATTGAATTTAAGACTTTGAAAACCCCCAACTTCTCTTGGTTTCCCAGTTATTAGTTTATTAGATTCTCATCCCAAAGTTATTTGTTGCAGTTCTCTCAATGCATCTTTTCTAATTAGTGTCCCGATCTGGGGACTAGCAAGGAGAGCACTTTGAAAAGAATACTATATTTAGCCTTCATCTTGTCCCGGGTCTCATTGCTCAAGCATGTTGGCAGGTTTGCATTGCCTTTTTTTTTTTTTTGCCTCTGGGTGTGGTATTGGAATAGCTGTGAAATCCACACAGTGACTGGTCCTGGGACTGGCCCAAATAAGCTGAATGAGTCAGATGATTAAATAGAAAAACCGTGTCCATACCCTACATGGTACTTCTGAGCCTGAGCCAGAGGGAGAGCACTAGCCGGGACCTGTTCTGAAACCATGTAGTCTAGGAAGCTCCAACCCACAGAGAGAGCCTGGGGTGTTTGCAGCCCCCTCCCCAAGTTACCTTAGCCAGACCTTAGTCTCTTTGTTCAGATACATGTGCGTTGCCAAGTCTTCAGGAAGAGTTTAACCAAAAAAAAATGTATATACCGAGAGTACAAAAGGGAGAATGCTGTAAATGACGGAACATGAGGCTTGTGTTAAAGACTAGAGATCCTGGGTTTGAATCCTGCACCTAGTACTTACTACCTGTGTGACAGGTAGTCTTTGACTCTCCCTTTCCTCACGTGAAAAATTGGGGAGTTGGAGTAGAGAGCCTCTGAGTTGCCTTCCAGCTTGAAATCTAGGATCTGATGAGGTCCTGAGAAGGGACATGTATGACTCACTTAAGATCACACAGTCAGTGAAAGAGGCAGGACTAGGAGGTGAGTTTAATTCAACAAATAATTACTAAATCCCAGGTCTTAATTGGGTGCTTTTTCTGGAACACCAAGCTTTTCCCTCATGGCTCAATCAATCAACTAATAAGCACTTTTAAGCACCTACTCTATGCCAGGCTCTATTCAAGGAGCTGGGGATACAAAGGCCAAAATGAACTCAGGGCCAAAAGGCCTCAAAAGAGCTTACATTCTATTGGTGGAGATATACACAGAAGAGATATATAGAAAATAATTTCAGAGGGCATTAACAGGTTAATAATAACAATATCTAGAATTTATATTGAGCCTATTACATACTGGGAACAGTACAAAACACTTCATAAATAATCTGTCTTATTTGATCCTCACAACTCTGTGAGACAGGTGCAATTATTATCTCCATTTTACAAATGAGGAAACTGAGTCAGACAACGGCTAAGTGACCTGGCCAGAGTCACACAGCTAATAGAAGTCTGAGGTTAGATTGGAACTCAGGTCTTTCTGACTCCAGGTCCCACACTCTTTCCACTGCTGTGCCACCTAAATACCTAGCACGAGAGCTAACTAGTGCTTCCTGGCTATGACCTTGGGCAAATCGCTTAACCTCTCAACTTCAGTTTTGCCATCTGGAAAATGGGAATGATTTTGGACCTCTTTCCTTCTAAGTATTATTAACGTTTATGAAAATTCACTTTTGTCATTAACTCTTCTGTATAAAAATAATTATCAAAGACCCAGTAGCTCCCAGAAGGCACTGAAGGCCTCCTTATTGTTTTCATCTCCCCAGGGCCTACCTAGCACAGTGACTTGACACACAATGTGCTCATGGCATTGAATTGACTTGAAATATATTGACTTCCACATTGCAAAGATGACCTGCCAAATGGCGGAAGTGGACTATGAGTTATAGTGATGGCGATAGGTTCCTGCCAAGCCTGCCGTGTGTTTTTGTGAGGACTAGTATGATTATGAGATAGGAGAGGCTCATGTAGTCACAGGGCAGAGAACTAAACTAACTCAAAGTCTAGATGTTTGTATAGGCAGTGAACTAGTGGCCTTTCAATATATCCATGCCACATTCAGAGCAAAATAACTGTCCTGGGCCAAACCAAAAAATAAAAAGGGATGCTCTTAGTTACAGGAAAATGAGTCCTACCCCGTAGCAGCCCTACGATGGCTGGGATGGAACCCTTCTCTTTCAGTGGCCAATGTTCACCCCCAGGAGAAAGTAATACATATGATTTTCCTGCTTTAATGACTTTCTTGATTGTCACATATTTGCCAGCTCTCCTTATTAGGGTAATTATTGATTCTAGACATGTATGTGAATGGATGGAGAGAGAGAGAGAGAGAGAAAGAGAGAGAGAGAGAGAGAGAGAGAGAGATTCTCCTTTCCCTTATAGAGCAATCACCCTGTGATGCTTACTGTTTTCAGATTTCCGTCCCCAACTGGTTTTAGCACGTTCCTTGATTTGTGATCTGTTGGGTTATATATACCACGGTAATCTTCCCTCTCTGCCTTCCCTCATTATCTCCAAATGAGCTTTCCCTTTCCTTCCTTATGTGGTATTAGCAGCCTCCAAAGCCTTATGGATGTCTGCCTTTCTTTTTCAAATCCAATATTGCGAGCCACACTTCAGGGTCTCATTGTTCTCATTTCTGCGCCTTTATTTCTCACCCCAGGGCCCCATTTCACCACAAGATTTAATTATGGGCTCAAATAATACTTTCTACACTTTTTTATGTCCTTCTTGACATATGTTTTCTGAAATGCTAGTAAGTGATTCCATTTGTTCCTATAACTTTTCCTTTTGTTTCCTGAATCTTTTTTCACTGCTTGGACTTCCTAGTTTGCCTTGAGATTTAAACTAATTGATTTATACATTGGTTTACTATTTGGGGTGGATTTATTATTTTTCTTCTAGTTTCCTAAAAGCTACTTTTTCTGTTTTGGGGGTTAAAAGCTTTACATATAACTGTCCACTTATTTAAAGTAGCAATACCATATGGTGGGAGGGGCACAGGTGCTGCAGTCAGATAACGTGAGTTCCGATCTGCTTCTGGCACTTAGTACCCATGTGAGCAAGTTACTTGCTCTTTCTAGGTTTCAGTTTCTTCCTTTGTAAAAGAAAGAATAGACTAGATGTCTCTTCTAGCTCTAGCTCTATGATCCTAGATGGAGATGAAAAGGTAGTATGTAATGTGTGAGAATCAATGCTGGACTTGAATTTCAGAGACCTGTATTTGAGTTCAAATGCTTTATGACACCCTGTATTGTAGAAAGTGCTTGATGTAGAGTCAGGGAACCTGGGGTTGAATCCTCTCTCGGCCTCGTTACTACCTGCCAGACTTTAGGCAGATCTCTTCTCTCTTCTGGGCTTGTTTCCTTCTCTATAAATTAAGTAGATTGGACCAGTTGACCTCTAAGGTCCCTTCCAGCTCTAGATCTGCAATTCTGAAACTGTAGGCAAGTTATTTTCCCCCAATCAAGCCTCGGTTTCCCCTCTGTAAAAGGAGCATATGACCTTTACACAGTCTACCTGATATGGTCATTGTGAAGAAAGGACCTTGTAAGGTCTTTGCAAATCTGAAGACCCCTATACGAATGTGAGCCATCATCAGCAACATCATTATCATCACTACTCCAAGCATGATGACTTTGCCATCTCTCATTATTGGGCTATCATCAAAAATTGCTTTTTCCTGTTGGGAAAGTGAACTTGATTCTAAGAATGGACATTGCAGGCTTAAATGGCACAGACTTTTTTTGAGTCACCATTTAAGGCATGGAGACAATATAAATAGATTTCTATAGACTGCTAAAGTTTAGAAAACACTTTACATGTGCTATTACATTTGATTTGAATGTCGTGGCAACCCTGTGAGGAAGACACTATTGCTACCTCCATTTTACAGATGAAAAACTGAGGCCAACTGAGGCTATAAGCCTTGACCTGAATCAAGGAGCTAATAAGAGCTTGAGGTGTTCCCCACTTCAAGGCCAGCCCTCAATCCACTAGCTTTCTCTGGCAGCATTGTGTCGCTTCAATTGATGGATGCTGCAAAATTATGGAGAAGACATGGCTTCCTCTGGCCCTGTTCTGAAATAGGGGAAGGTGAGAGCAGCGTGCATCCCCACCGATAGCATTTGACTTCCTAGTCCACTAGCCCCTCCAGAACCAGTTCATAAATTTGGAAATGTCAAAAGCCTGCCCTTGTTTATACAACAGGAGGGGTTGTGGCGAATGACACATCCCCGGTCTTAGTCCTAACGAGGCAGAGGACTCCTGGGAGAATCCGAGACCTTTTGCCGCTCCGGTGAAGTATGCTTTTGGTTTGCTAGCTTACTCCGGTGGCCACAGGCCCCTTCCTGGTTACATTTGCCGAAAAGATGCACGTGGATTTGAAAGGAGTGCACCAAGGGAAATTCTTTTACTCTGTGACCTTAAACAATCCAAATTGTTTTCATCTGCCCTTAAGTACACATAGGAGGTGGGCTACGAGTCAGCAATCTTTTCCTCCATTGCAAGTATTTCATTTTCTCTGATCTGGGGAGCCTTTGTTCTTTGTCTCAGTGACCTGGGAAGACTAATAGCACTAGAGACAAAGGCCTCGGAGCTGAGCTTCAGAGCTTTCTGAGCTTTAGAAGAAATGCTGCCATTCTGTGAATGGCAAGCAAGGGTTTGGCCAAACAGAGTAGAACCTCACTCAAGAGACCAAGGGGAGTCCTTTGGATACTTGTCTTCTCTGAGAAATAAGGGCCAAATATGAGATGATCTGTTTTCTTCAGCCTTTAATATCGTATAGTTCTGCTTGAACATTCAGATCTCTTCCAATCCTAAATCTGTGATCCGATGTCATCCTTTAGCTTCCCAAATCAAGAGACTGAGGTCCTATTTCCAATTGGGGTACTGCCTAGTTGCTGCTATCTGACCTTGGACAAGCTACCTCCTGGCTTGGGACCTGTTTCCTCAACTGTAAAATTAGGCAGACAGATTGTTTTTAAAGTACCTTCTAGCTCTAACTAATGTGTTCTCCTCTAAGATCCCTTCTAGTTTTGACAGTCTAGGCCTATATAAAACAAACTCAGTTTTCTAAATCTGGGCCTATGTTTTTCTGGGATAACTGATCAAATCCTGGCAGGCACACTTGAACTGCCTGGGGTCAAAATGACCACCTGACAGTGCCCTTGCAGGCCCATTTTCAACTATAGGTGAACAAACATTTATGAAGATCCTACTGTAAAAAGCCTCCTAGTACAGTGAATAGAGAGAGTGCTGGCCTTAGAATCAGGGAATCCTGGGTTCACATCTCACCTCTGACACCAGCGAGGTGTATGACCTTCAACAAATCACTTAATCTCTGGACCTCAGTTTCCTCACCTGTAAAATGGGGGATAATAGCAGCTAACTCTTTTTTAAATAGTAATTTCTTTTTCCAAATACATGTAAAGATAATTTTCAACATTCATTTTGAATGTCAAATTTTGCATTCTAAATGCCTTTCCCTCACTCTCTTACCTTCTCCTTCTCCAGGAAAGCTAACAATCTAATACAGGTTAAATATGTACCATCCTCTCAACCATATCTCCATATTTGTCATTTTATATAAGAAAAGTCAGAACAAAAGGTAAAAAAAAAATACAAGAAAGAAAACAAAAAAGTGAAAATCCTATGCTTTGATCCACATTCACTCTCCATAGCACTCCCTCTGGATTGGATGGCTTTTTCCATCTCAAATCTATTGGAATTGTCTTGGATCACTGGATTACTGAGAAGAGCCAAATGTATTTTAATGGATCATCACATAATCTTGTTGTTGCTGTGTGCCATATTCTCCTAGTTCTGCTCACTTCACTCAGCATCAGTTCATGAAAGTCTTCCCAGGCTTTTCTAGCAGCTGACTCTTTGAGCTATTACAAGGATCCAATCAGAATAAGTCCAAAGTGCTTTGTAAACCTGCAAGTACTGTGTAAAATCTAGCTATTGTTACTGGGTATAAAATGCTGTGCTAGGTACTAGCGATAGGAAGACAAAAAACGAGTTAGCTACTGTCCTCAAAGGGTTTATGCTGAGTTGGGGTTAGGGAGAAGTGGGGGGAATTCAACACAGATCAACTCTAGGTGATTTAAAGAGGAAGTGCACGCTCTCAACAGGTTGGGATCAAGAAAAACTTCACGAAGGAGGTGATCCCTGAACTGAGCTTTGGAGCAAATGCCTGGGCCACCTTAGGTCTCAGATTTGAGTTTCTGGATTGGTTTTTTAAGTGAATGGAGAGATCCAGTTAACTCAACATCTTTAACTGCTCAGTATTTTTCTCTTGTCTTAACTATTGGAAAAAATACCAATTCTGACAGGCAGAGTTCCTGTTATTTAGTTTTCAATCAATCAATAAACATTTAGTAAGTGGGCCAGGCACTGTGCTAAGTCCTGGAGATCAAAAAGTGGCAGTCTCTGCTCCCATCTAATGGGGGTAAGGGAGTCTCAGCCTTACTATTGTAGCCATTAGAAGAGTAAAAAAATCTCTCTACCAGGTAGGGTATATACTCTGGTCTTGGGGGGCTGGGCAACACACTTGCCATGGGGAGTCGGGGTGAGCATTATTCAGCATCTCAGAGCCAGAGGTTCTTAAACCACATCCCTCTCCTCTCTTTGTCAGTGCCCCCTCTAGAGGAAGAATTTCACTTTGGGAGCATGGTCTTCTCTCTGATTAGCCTCGGAAGCAGTCTCGACAAATGCCCTTTTTGGGGTGGAGTGCAGATGAAACCAGTGAAATATTCCAAAGCCAGAATGACCCAGCAAGTGGGATCAGTATAGAAAATTCTTTCAGCAATAGCCCTGGTGAGAGATTTTCACATGATTTTGGACAAGCCATAGTATGCTTCTGTTTCCCTTCTTGGCGTCGGTGGGAATCAAGAATGGCTCACTTTGGAGATTGAGGTTTACAACAAAGACCCCAGGATCAGTTAATGCTATAAAACCTGTAGGAGCATTTGAGCTGCCCAGGGAGTTTCCGGAGTTCTTTCATTCAACCATCAGATGTTTAGAGAGACACTAAGAGAACCAGTGGGGTGGAGAAGAGGGGAGAGATGGCGGCAGCAGAACTTATGCGTTCCAATGAGTTTCAGGAATATCCTCCATGCAGCCGGCTAGAAGCCAAGCTCCTGGAGTGGAGTGAGGAGTTCATTTTGGTCTCACTCTCCCCCTAACTCAGTACCTGGCTCATTGCAGGCATTTAATCAATGCTTGTTGGATTGGATTGAATGATAGAGTGGGAGATGAAGAGCAAGACTGGAAACAGGGAGACCGGGGAAGGGGTTAGAACAACATCAAGTGTGAGAAAATTGATCCATAGGGATCCTGAATCCAGAACTGGAAAGGCCCTCAGAGATCATCTAGTCCAACCCCTTCATTTTACAGAGGCCTGGGGGGAGGGGGGCGGGGAAAGTAACTTACCCAAGATTATACATCAGATCCTAGTACTGAGAGGATCCTCAAAAAGTTATCTACTTTACAAATCTATTATCTATTTTACAAACGATGAAACCAAGTGACTTAGGATCTGAGGATCAGAGAATTAAAGCTAGAAGGCACCCCCCCCAAAGCCCCTTGATTTTCCAAAGTTGGACACATAGGCCCAGAAAAATGAAGTGACTTGCCTAGGATACAGGATTGGAAGCTAGGTATTCCTGACTCTCTTTACTCCACCGTGTTGCCTATCAAGAGCCTGAATTCTGGCTGGGGTCATTTGGAGAGAGATGGATAGATTAAAGGGACCACAAAGTAGAGGCCAGGAAGGCTGGAAAATATAGATTAGTTTTATTCACTCAGTTGAAATTCTATTCCATCTCAATTCCCCTACTCCCCTCCACAGCAAACCAAACATTTTCCATCTCTGACATCCTTATGAACTTGCTAGACCACACTGGGAGAGGGAGAAAGAGAGGGAAAAGGAATGGGGGTGGGGATTTTTTTATGCTTTAATTCAGGATTTGCTCACGTTTGCCAATTTTACTATGCCCCATAGTATTCTCCAGTAAAATGTCATTGGCCACTCTCCAAATGGTGCATTTTGGATGCTTTACCTTCTCTGTGAATTTAACATGTTGTGTTTTGTTTTGCTCTTGGAGTCGCCTCACTGCATTTTCACTTTGAAACTTTTAATGTGATCTCCTCATCCCGAAGCATGATTTTTCTGCCTTAAAATATCTGAAGTTAGATTTTGCAGCAGATGGCCAGCTTGTAAATTAAGATATTCTTGGAAGCGTGATTAGTGTTAATAAGGCCTTTCCGAGCAAAGTAGAAGGTCAGGTCTGTGTAAAAGGGTCTTGTTGAAAAGGTGGCATGGCCTCATATGTTAAAAATCTATTTAGACCTTAAATCAGAAGCTGTGCACTTTAAATACAAAGTGACATGTTTCAACCCTTAAAGTTTTAAGGATGGGAGGGTAAAGAAAAGTTCCCTTGTTTAAAAAAAAGAGCAGCCAGCTAAATCAGTTAACCAGTACCGGACTCATTGACTTTTCAGGGGGAAAAAAGAAAACAAACTCAATTAAAAAGTTAGTCCCATGGGGGCAGCTAGATGGCACAGTGGATAGAGCACCAGCCCTGAACTCAGGAGGACCTGAGTTCAAATCTGGTCTCTGACACTTAATACTTCCTAGCTGTGTGACCCTGGGCAAGTCACTTAATCCCACTTGCCTTAGCAAAAAAAGGAAAAAAAAAAAGTTAGTCCCCAAATGTAACTTTTTGGGTGTGTCCTATAGTCTCAGGGCCATATTCAGCCCAGTCTTTTATACCTCCTCCAAAAAGTAGCCAAGGCCCTTTGGCAAAACCACTTGATTTGGAGCATATGATCTAGGGTTCCCGACGTGGCAGTGCTCTTAAATACCTGGGTGAGCTTGTGCAAGTCATGGATCTACTTTGGGCCTCAGGTTCTCCAGCTGTAAAATGAGGAGGGTAGATTAGATGGTCTCTAAAGACCTTTCCAGCATTAGAGGTAGAGTCCTAGGTATGACCTTGGGCGAGTCCTGTACAGAGTAATTCCCTGATGCCATTATATATGATCTGATGATATTTCCCCAACCCTGATGAGTACTAAATAATATAAATAACTCTTAAACTCTGAAAACTCCGGTTGTGATAGAAAGTTGTTTATACTTAGAAGAGTCTGTCTGCTCACTAAGGCAGGAAAGTGAACTTTGGCATTTCAGAATAATCTGAAACCACAAGAGTTGAGACCAAAATGGTTTTTTTGGCAACTCCCAGCTAATTAGAAAATAAAATTAATCAGAATCCTCCATATCTACTCCCATTCAGCAAACATTCTCATTAGTTGAGGTTTGCCTGTAATTGAAGTCTACCATCATTGAGATATTTACTGTAAATGTGTTGCTTTCATACTTTTTAATATCAGTTTCTGGCATAATGTCATCAGTTGTGACTTACATAAATCTACAGGGAACTTAACAGCTAAGTTAGAACTAAAATAGCCATCTCCAAAGTTGACCTGGATTCTTAAAAGATCTAATTACAAGACTCACTCCATAAGACTAAAGTCTAGTCATATGAAGCCAATCAACTTTAGAGATACAGGAGCTCCAACTGTCATAGACAGATCGCTCATTCCCCAAGCTTTGCCTCTCTTCACTCTCCTGTAATAAAGAAATGTCAAAGAAAATAAGTCAGTGCTCCTGAGAGGCTGGGGGTGCAGTGGAGGGAGCAGGAAGAGAGAAGAAAAACGGCAACAGCAAGAGAGAAGGAGAGGAGATAGAAAGGGGAAAATATAAAGAGAAAGGCAAATAGGAAGTGATAAGAAACGGGGAAAGCAAGAGAGAAAGGAGGAGGAGAGAGAGAAAGGGGACAAGATAGAGGGAAAGAGGGAGTAAGGAGGGGAAAGTAAGAAAGAGGTGGAGGAGAGAGAGAAAGGAGGAAAGGTGAGAGAAAGAGAGAGAGGGAAAGAGGGAGCAACAAGGAAAAAGGGGAAAGGAAGAGAGAAGAGAGAGAGAAAGGAGAAAAAAATAGGAGAGAGAAAGAGAGATGGAAAGAGGGAGAGAAAAGGAAAAAGGGGAAAGCAAGAGAGAAGAGAGGTGGAAAAGAAAGAGAAAGGAGAAAAGGTAAGAGATAAAAAGAGAGAAAGACAGAATGAGAAGGAAAAAGAGGAAAGGAAGAGAAATGAGAGGAAGAAAAGGGAGAAAGGAGAAAAGAGAAGAAAAGAGAGAGAGGGAAAGGGGAAGCAAGAAAGAAAAGGGGGAAAGCAAAAGTGAAGAGAGGTAAAAAAAAAGACACATGGAAAGAGGGAAGGAGAAGGAAAATGGGAAAACGAGAGAAAAGAGGTGGAAGAGAGAGAAAAAGGAGAAAAAATAAGAGAGGAAAAGAGAGAGAAAAAGAGGGAATGAGAAGGAAAAAGGGCAAAGCAGAAGAGAAGAAAGGGAAAGAAGAGAGAGAAAGAAAAAAAAGATAACAGAGAGAGATGGAAAAGGGGGGAAAAGAGAGAGGGTGAAGAAAGAGAGAAAGTAAAAAAGATAAAAGAGAAAAAAAGGGGGAGAGAGAAGGAAAGGGGAAAGCAAGAAAGGAGACAGGTGGAAGAGAGAGAGAAAGCAGAAAAGGTAAGAGATAAAAAGAGAGAGGGAAACAGGGAGCAGACACTGAAAAGGGGAGTAAGAGAGAAAAGAAAGGGAGAAGAGAGAGAAAATAGAAAAAAGTAAGAGAGAAAAAAGAGAGAGAGAAAAGGGGAAAGGAAGAGAGAGGGTGAGGAGAGACAGAAAGTAGAAAAGATAAGAGAGAAAAAGAGAGAGAGAGAATGAGGGAGCCAAAAGCCAAAATGAAAGGATAAAACAAGAGAGAAGAGAGGGCAAGGAGAAAGAGAAAGGAGAAAAGATATGAGGGAAAAAGAGAGATGGAAAGAGGGAGTGAAACTGAAAAGGGGAGAGAAGAGAGAAAAAAGAAAAAAACAGAGAAAGAGGGAGAGAGAGGGGAAAAGGGGAAAGGAACAGAGTAGAGAGAGAACAAGGAGAGGGAGAAAGGAGAAAAGATAAGAGAGAAAAAGTTAGAGAGAGAAAGAGAGTGAGAAGGGAAAAGTAGAAAGC
Organism: Myrmecobius fasciatus; assembly: GCA_023553655.1. Lineage (NCBI taxonomy): Eukaryota > Metazoa > Chordata > Mammalia > Dasyuromorphia > Myrmecobiidae > Myrmecobius > Myrmecobius fasciatus. The sequence continues at coordinate 112,090 of JAJPUD010001336.1, forward strand.
AGGAGAGAAGAAAGGTGAAGGAGAGAGAGAAAGGGAAAGATTAGAGAGAAAAAGAGAGAGAGGAAAAGGGAGCGAGAAATGAAAATGGGAAAGCAAGAGAGAAGAGAGGGTGAGAAGAGAGAGAAAGGAGAAGAGACAGAGAGAGGGAACGAGGGAAAAGGAAGAAAGAAAAGAGAGGGCAAAGAGAAAGTTGAAAAGATAAGAGAAAAGAGAGAAAGAGAGAGAGAGAAGGAAAGAGTGAAATGCAAGAGAGAGGAGAGGTGGAGAAGAAAGGGAAAGGAGAAACGATAAGAGAGAAAAAGAGAGCGGGAAACAGGGAGTAAAAACTGAAAAGGGGAAAGCAAGAGAGAAGGGGGGGGAGAAGAGAGTAGGAAGAAAAGATAAGAGAGAAAAAAGAGAGAGGGAAGGAGGGAGAAAGAAGAAAAAGGGGAAAGCAAGAGAGAAGAGTGGTAGAAGAGAGAGAAAAAGGAGAAAAGAGAGAAAAAGAGAGGGAAAGAGGAAATGAGAAGGAAAAAGGGAAAGCAAGAGAAAAGAGAGGCAAAGGAGAGAGAAAAAGGAGAAAATAAAAGAAAAAAGAGGGAGAGAAAGAGAGGAAAAGAGGGAGCAAAAAGGAAAGGGGAATGCAAGAGAAGAGAGGTGGAAGAGAAAGACAAAGGATGAAAAGATAAGATAGAAAAAGGGAGAGGGAAAGAGGGAGCAAAAACTGAAAAGGGGAAAGAAAGAGAGAAGAAAGAGGGGGAGGAGAGAGAGAAAAGAGAAAAAATAAGAAAGCGAAAGAGGGAGAGAGATGGAAAAAGGGAAAAGGAACGGAAAAGAGAGAGGACAAGGAAAGAGACAAGGTAGAAAAGATAAGAAAGAGAAAGAAGGATAGAGAAGGAAAGGGGAAAGCAAGAAAGAAAAGAAGGGGAGGAGAAAGAGAAAGGAGAAAAGATAATGCTGAGAAAGACGAAGAGAGAGATGAAAAGAGGCTAGTGGAAGAGAGAAGAGAAAGGGCAAGAAGAAAAAGAAAGTAGAAAAGATAAGAGAGAAAGGGAGAGAGAAAAAAAGGAAAGCAAGAAAGAAGAGATGGCAAGGAAAGGAGAAAAGATAAGAGAAAAAGAGGGAAAGAGTTGGGGAAAAGGGGGAAGGAAGTGAGAAGAAAGGGCAAGGAGAGAGTGGGCAAGGAGAGAGAGAAAGGAGAAAAGATAAGAGAGAGAAAGAGGGAAAGAGATTGAGAAGGAAAAAGGGGAAAGCAGGAGAGAACAAAGGTGGAGGAGAGAGAGAAAGGAGAAAAAATAAGAGAAAAAGAAATAGAAAGAGGGAAGAGGAAGGAAAAGGGGAAAGCAAGAAAAGAGGTGAAGGAGACAGAGAAAGGAGAAAAGATATAGAGAGAAAAAGAGAGAGAAGGAAAGGGGGAGTGAGAAGGAAAAGGGGGAAAGCAGGAGCATAGAGTGAGGGAGGAGAGATAGAAAGGAGAAAAGATAAAAGAGAGAAATGGAAAAAAGGGCAAGGAAGAGAGAAAAGAGAGGGCAAAGAGTGAGAAAGTTCAAAAGATAAGAGAGAAAAACAGAGAAAGGTAATGGGGGAGAGAGAAGGAAAATGAGGAACACAAGAGGGAGGAGAGGTGGAGGAGAAAGAGAAAAGAAAAAAAAGATAAGACAGAAAAAGAGAGATAAAGAGAGAGGGGAAAGAGGGAGTGAGAAGGAAAAAGGGGAAAGCAAGAGAGAAGAGAGGGGGAGGAAACTGAAAGGAGAAAAGATCAGAGAAAAAAACAGAAAGAGGGAGCGAGAAAGAAAAAGAGGGGTTAAAGCAGGAGATAAAAGAGGGAGGAGAGAGAAAGGAGAAAAGATAAGAGAGAAAGAGAGGGAAAGAAGGAGTGAGAAGGGAAAGGGGAAAAGTAGGAGAGGAGAGAGAGGGAGAAGAGAGAAAGGAGAAAAGATAAGAGAGAAAGAAAGGGGAAAGCAACAGAGAAGAGAGGGGGGAGGAAACAGAGAGAGAACAAAAGATCAGAAAGAAAAAGAGGGGAAGAGGGAGTGAGAAGGATAAAGGGGAAAGCAACAGAGAAGAGAGGGGGAGGAAACAGAGAAAGAACAAAAGATCAGAAAAAAGAGAAGAGGGGAAAGAGGGATAAGAAAGAGGGAAAGAGTGAAAAGGAAAAAGGAGAAAGCAAGAAAGAAGAAGGGGGAGGAGTCAGAGAAAGGAGAAAAGATCAGAGAGAAAAGAAGAGCAGGAGTGAGAAGAAAAAAGGCGGGAAGCAGAAGAGAAGAGAGAGTGAAGTGGGAGAGAAAGGGGAAAAGAGAAAAGAAGAAGATGGAGTGAGAGAAGGATGGGGGAAAGAGGAAAGAGGGGGAAAGAAAGAGGGAGAGTTGTGGAAATAGAAGAGGCAAAAAGAAAAATAAAAGGGAAGGGAAAAGAAAGATCTAGGTCAGCCTGCGTGGGAATGAAGGACAGTTGGAGATTCTAGTAACATTGTTGTGGAGATTCTGGACAAGTCACAAGACAAAACAGATTATATTTTTCAAAGAAAAGTTACATAGTAAAGATAGCTGATGGAAAAATGTCACCTGCAAGCAAAGGCAACATGATTTTTCTCCCCCAGATCCTCATGTGACCCAAGAGGCTACATCCTCTTCCATGGTCATCTTCCCTCTCAGCCTATCCCAGTAGTCCCTGGCTTGTCCCCGTGCAGGAGTGTGCTCTTCCTTGCTCAGACCCTCTGAGGTGCTTCCCCAGGACGTAGCTATGTTCGGTTGGGAGTGGATGCAGTTTTACTTGAAAGTCAATAGCATGCCGCCAGACAGACCCTCTGCCGAAAGGAGAAGCCGGCCTTACCCCCAGAAGCCCCCTCACCAGGTAATTGGGTTTCCTTTACTATGAACAGAAGTATTGTGAGTACTCGTGCTTGGCCTCATGATTCTAGATCCAAAATCGAAAGGGCCCTTAGTACTTTTCGGAACACTGAGGCCTAGAGAGAAGTGACTTGGCCAAGACCACATTGAATGAGAGGGCTTAGAAAGGAGAGCCTCCAACTGGAAAGAAAATCCAAGCCCAGTGCTCTTCACAAAGAAGCCCATGTTGCTTCTTCATAAGTATGGATGTGACGGGTTCCTAGTGAGACTCCTCCTGGGCCCAGCCCCGCAATAGCGCCAAGGGCTGTGTGTCTCTTGATTCTTCAGCTTCAGCTTAGCCGCCATGAAACAGCTCTGATCAGAATTGGGCTCTTGGCTCATTTGATGGGAAAAGAATTTTTTGCCTTCGAGCCAGCCCTTTCTCTGACTTGGTTTTCCCCCTTGGGGTGGAGGGTGAAGGGCCGTTGGGTTCTGACTCAGGGTTGCTTGTTTCAGATGTGAGTGGTTGGTATAGCATGAGCTCAGAAAAGGTATGGATTCGCTACAGGATAATCCTTCTTGCGCACATAGTGACCCTTAGAGATCACGTTTTAGAGGATTTTTTTAAACAAATTTAAGCACTATGTAATAGAAAATATTCATTGGTGAAGGGGGGAACAGGGGTTAGGAACCATTAATTCCATGCTATTATAACTTAACTGTATATAAACAGGCTGCATGGTGTAATGATCATTTACTATTAAGATCCATAAACAGGGAGAAGCTAGGTGGCGCAGTAGATAGAGCACCAGCCCTTTAGTCAGGAAGACCTGAGTTCAAATGTGACCTCAAACATTTAACACGACCTAGCTGTGTGACCCTGGGCAAGTCATTTAACCCCAGTTGCCTCAGGGAAAAAAAAGATCCATAAACAAAGAGGTGAGGTAAAATGGATGGAGGGGCAATTGTGGAGCCAGGGAGCCCTGGGGTCTTACTTAAATGTGTGACTCTGGAAAAGTCATTTTAGATGCCCCATGCAGATGAAATCATAGGCCTGAACCTACCCTACAAAAAGATCTCTACAAAGGGGAAAAATGTCTTTGCGACTATGATTTGATATATTAAGAGCCCCCATCTTCTTAGGCCATGTGCCTTGGAACAGCCCTATATTGGACAGAGCTCTATTAAGTTTTTATTATCTTCTGAATGGGTTATAATGTAAAATAGGACCTGGACCCAACTTTCAAGGAACTGATGGTCTAGTAGGATTATTTATATGCCCAGAAAGAACCAATTATGCCCAATAGAACCTAGGGAGTCCCTAAAATCTTTATAAAGGGCAGAGAGAAAAGGAGGGAGAACTCTTTTTTTTTTCCTGAGGGAAGGAAAGCAGGCTCCATGTAGGAAGTGACCTGGGAGTGGTAGGAAGGTCGCTTTGCATGGGAGAGTATACTTCAGGCTTGATCATTAACTTCATAAGTAAGTAATGGCTTGATCTTAGAAGCAATGGAAACCGGACAGCTTTGGAAGCCATAAATTTATCCTATATATTTTAAAAGAAGAGCAAGCTCTTGCTTAAAGGACTGCTGCAGTTTTCCATTCTATCACCATGTATATATAGGGTGATATACCATATATATAGCCCTTTTTATTTGGTGCTTATTAAGTCCAGAATCTTTTTTAAAAGATGACATTCTAATTGAGAGATTTTTAATCTTTTGGGGGGTCATGGAGCCTGTGAACCCCTTTTCAAAATCACATGAACCTCTTCTTTAAAAAATCAAAGGGAATGCTAAATTTCAGTTAGAGGTTAATGTAAATAAAGATGCTATTTTTTCCCATCCAAGTTCATGGACTCCCTAAGAGATTAGGGGACCCCAAGTTAATCATCCCTGTTCTAAATACTTTATTGAGCTACCAGGAAGACTGAAGAAAAGACTATTCAATCTCCCAATTACCCTCATTCCCAGGCAGAAATAACACTGAGTGAATTAGTTGAAGTGAGGTAGGGAGGTGGGGAGGTAGGGGAGAAACGGAATGAGAGTCAGGAGAAAAAGAAAGGGGTGCAGAGGAAGAGACAGAAACAGGGAGAGAGAAAAAGAGGAGAGAGATAGAGACCAAGAGACGGAGAGAGAAAAAGACTGCCCCCTATTCCTAGTGTCTCTGTGATAAGAGGGAATTTGTCAGTATTGGATTTGAAAAACAAATATAAAGGAAAGAACTAAGCTTAACTTTTTGGAATAAAATATAAATATTAAGCAACTTTGGGGTAGTGCCTTCAGGGTCAGCCTTGGAGTCAGGAAGACCCAGCTTCAAATCCCACCTCTGTGACCCTGAGCAAGTCCCTTAAGCTGTGTCCCCAGCAGCTCTTCAATCCTACCTATCTACTTTGATGGTGGGAGTCATCCCTATACCCAGGAAATCACAGTTCCGGGCTACAAAACAAATACACATTTTCTGAATAGAAACATATAGCCCAGTCCTTGGCTGAAGGACTGCTTGCTGATCGCTTGATTGATAAGGCTCTTAAAAAATACTGTAATAACTTTTGTACCCTCTTCTAGCTATCACCAAGGCCAGTGAGATACCACAGGATCATAGGAAGGAGAAGGGAAGCTCAGACGTCATCCAGTCCAACTCCCTCATGTTAAAGTTGAAACATCGAATGACCGTCGTACCCTCCTATTAGACTCCCTCAGTTCTGGAAACGGGCTTTATCTATGTTCCCAGGCCCCCTTAACATTTAGAACAGAGTGTGCTTCCTTGTAGGTGTTCATGTTTGTTGAAGAGATGAATAGTCACTTGTTCTTTGGGCTGGAAGATCTTCTGAAAAAACTTTCCAGCAGTGGCAAGGGACTGAGGAAGCCATTTTTGAGGGAGCTTTGTTCTCAGTATTTCAGCTTTTTAGGAGAGTAATTCTGATCGGAAGGCCTAGTGAGCTGATGGAGTTGAGGACTTGTTTTTCAATCTACTAGGAAGTCTTCTCTAACAGTAAGCCTAGGATTTCTGGCTCAGCAAAGTGCCTTGCATGATTTCTATGTGCAGTTCATTACACACCATAAATAAAATATGAAGCTAATTGTGGGAAAGTCACAAATTACAGAGTGCTCCTCAGAGGAAAGCCATTAGGAGCTTTTTGTCTGCTATAAGATAACAGTATTCCAGGCCATACTTTTTCACATAATAGGAACCTCTTGAAATGTTTTGGTTATTATAGGCTACCCTGCTCTCCCCCTCCTCTTTCCAAAAAAACCATCTTGAACCATCCTAAATCTGAAAGTGAGCCTGATGGGATAAATTCAGATCCGGAGCGGATATATTCACATACTCTGTTACTTGTCTAATATGGAGAGGAAGTGTGCCATGGTGTCTAGAACCCAACTCTGGGTTGCAATCCCATATGGGGTCAGAAAATTATCATCTCTTATCAGTAAATATTTGATTTGCCTGCCTATTTTATATTCCTATATACCTGGAGTTGCATCAAAATTTCTTAGATGAAAAGGGATCGTGAGTGGAAAAACTTTTAGAAGCCCTAGTCTAGAGCACTGATCTTAAAGTCACGAGTGATTCCACGTCCGACACAAACTAGATGTGTGATCCAGGACAAGTCAATTGACTTCTCTGATCCTCAACTTCCTTATCCATAAAATGGAGAGAATAAAAGCAGCTATTTAACAGGGTCGTTTTGAGACTCAAATGAGAAAACAGATGTAAATTGCTTTGTAAATCTCAAAGTGCTAGATCACGTGAGCTGCTGTGATTATTATTGGAAATTAATTGTGCAGGCCGCTAAGCTTCTCGTACTTATTCCCAAAGCCGAAGTTAAACTGCATAACCCTGCCCTTCCGTGGACAAAGAGCAGTGGTTATCCATTTAATCATTCATTCTGTCCCTAGTCAGACAAACGTTTGGGATAAAAAATGTGGAAAACTCACATTTCTGCCCTCAAAGAAGCTTAGAATATAGTAACAAGCAAAAGACATGGCCAAATGCCCTGGACCTAAAAGAAATTGTGTGATGAGTGTATCGACCATTTCATTCAAACAAAACTAAAGGAAATAGAATTGAATATTACATAGCGTTACCACCCTAACAACATATGATTGCTTATTCCAGGTGTAGAATAAAGAAACTCAATTTCATTCTTTTTGTCATATCCTGGGAATTACTGGCCATCAATTCTGTAGAATGTCAGATTTGTTGCCCTTAAAAAAATCAAGTGCAGTACTTAAAAAGAAAACCAGGAAATAATAGTAATAGTCAACATTTCTAGCCAGTGAGCCTGTTTTTGAAACACATTTACATCTGCTCTTCCCCTTTATTCCCCCAAACTCCTTTTATCTGACTAGGGCCAGAAGGAGTAAGCCGCACAGAAGTGTGGCACAAATTACCCAGAGTCACACAGTAACTAGAACTTAGGCCATCTGACTGAACCCCTAATAGCATCCTCTCTAACTTTCTCTTCACCTTAAATTTAATAATAATTCTTGATCAATGGAAGATCAAAGAATTTTAAGTTTAGAACTAAAAGGGACCTTAAAAGCCACTCCACCTCCACACACACACACACACACACACACACACACACACACACACACACTTACACACACGTTTTACAGCTGAGGAAACTAAGACATAGGGAGAAGTACTTTGCTCAAGAGATCACATAGGTAGTGACAGATATGAGAATTGATCCTAATTCTGCTGCCTCCAAATCCAGCACTCCTTCTATTGTTATGCTAATGTGTAGGGATAGTGCTACTCCACAGCCTTTGAATTGTATTAGCTTTTACTATTAATGATACTAGATTTTTTAGCATTGATTTATTATTATTGCTAGCATCAATACTATATTTATCCCTCTCAGTAAAAGCCTACTGGGTGTGTTCTTTAGATTCTTTATGTTTAACTGCCTAATCTATGAGTTTAATTGATCCTTGACATCTATGCCCACGCTAGATAAATGTGCACAGAGAACTCCTCATGTGACTTCACACACAGAAATTACTAACCAAAGTTTAGAGGCTGGATGGCTGCCCTTTTGAAACTGTGGCATTGCATCAGCTCATATACAGAACCTTCACACATAGTAGGTGTTTAAGAGATATCTGCCAAATCAATTGCCTCTGAAAGTCTGTCTGGAGGCTTGTCGGGCACCCTGATTGACAGGAGGTATCCCCTGCATCAAGCCTGCAATCAGAATGCCGGGGCGTGTGCTATACCGTGGAATAGACCATTTCAAATATTTATACTGCCTGGGTCACTTCTTTCACCTGAGATTGTAGCCTAGATTGGACACTGAAGGGCTGTTGTCTGTGGTCAGATACCATTTAATGTATGAGCGTATTGCAAATAGGATTCTGTGTTAAGTAATTATGAACCTTGGAGACTTGAGTCATTAGTTGCACCAAAGTTTGGGACCTGAGGGTTGCCCAGCTTGGCCAAGGCAGAACTCATCCACTGTCATTGACCAAAGGGCTATGATCGTTTTTCCCCAAAAATATAAATGTCAAAATTGTTTATTGTGCTGTGTGGAACTAGCAGATATTTGCATTTTTATCTGTTTCAACACAACAGCCACAAATCTGGAAGGGACCCTAGAGGTCCAACTCCTTCATTTGACAGAAAGGGAAACTGAGGCCAGACTGGTGGGGAAGGCTCATATAGCAAACTAGTGGCCCAGGAGAGATCCATACCTGGGTCTCCTGACTCCTCCCACTATACATATGTTATGAAATCCTCACATTGATTTGGAAAGCAATACCTCTCTATCTCTACCCCTTTCCTACAGGGAGCCTTTCTTGATCTCCATTTCTCCCCTCCCTCCCTCTCAGTCATTATTATTAGTTCTCTTCCTGCTCTCTCCTCCAATCATGTATATGTTTGTATGTTTAACACATGTCATTTCTCTCTCTAAAATATAAATAAAAGGAGAATATAAACTCCTTGAGGGAGGAATCCAGCTTTGTTTTTTTTCTTCCTATCACACAGTGCTTTGCACATATTATGGCTGATGCTTCAGAAATGCTTGTTTACTATGATTGAGTCCACAAAACTTCTCAGAGAACCCAGCTCCCGTTCTTTGGGCTGTGTGAACTATCCAAAAAGGCCTAAATGCTGCTGAGATTTGTCAGACACGCTCTGGCCAGGAGCCTTTTTGTGGGCCATGGTGTGTGTCTCCATTTGCCCATTCTCTTAATGGAGTGGGGTTCAGAAGGACGCTAAGTATGGTTTTGTTGAGAGGCTGCTGTTTTCCCCTTTCACTCTAAGGCTCTCACTGTCGTACATAATGGTAGTAAGCAGACAGCACTCTACCATCCTCGTGGCCTGATTAAGCATGCTCCCTTACTCCTGAATGGCACTGCTGTATTTGAAAAAGATCTCTTTTCTGTGGTGGTAATAATGCATTAAATGGTCCCTCATAGCTCCCAACTGTACAAGGCCAGTCCATTCCTGGAGTGCTTCCCCCAAACAGTCTCCATTGCTGTACCTTCTGGGTTTGTCAGTCTGCTTTTTGGTCAGGCCTTTGGATTTATTCTCTCATGTGACCCAATTCTTGCCATGTTCCCCCTTCTCCATATACCCTCGGCCCCCAGCCACTACCTGATTTAATATGGTTTCCCTTCCGACCAAGTAACAAACCCCTCTGGAAGGCAAACACATTTTCAGAAAAACTAAATCTAAAAAAAAGGATTTATAATTATTTAGGGGAGGGAAAGTGTATAGACCTGTGACCTCACCAGTAGAGGGAACCCCCCCCCCCTGCAATTGATGCAGGCCAGCAACTGATCTGTCACACTTTTAGAGTTAAGTGTCCTATCCAAGGTCATGTGGCTAATAGTATCAGAGGCAGGCTTCGAATCCATCTCTTCTGGGGTTCAAGACTAGCCCACACTATGCCATTTTGCCTGTAACAGAGAATAATGGAGAGTGTGGAATTTGGACCCATATCGTTCTGATTCCATTTTACCCATAAGATTTAGGGGGTTTCCTGGGTAAGGCATTAATATTTCTCAGCTCCCTCAGAAATCTCTCATTTTCCTTATTTGTAAGATGGAGAGAAAAATGACAGTAGCTTCCTCATTGGGCTGAAATGTTTGTATGTGGGGGCAACTAGGTGGCGCAGTGGATAGAGCACCAGCCCTGAAGTCAGGAGGACCTGAGTTCAAATTTGGTCTCAGACGATTAACATTCCCTACCTGTGTGACCCTGGGCAAGTCACTTAACCTCAATTGCCTCAGCAAAAAGCAAAAAAGAAAAAAGAAATGTTTGTATGTGAGACACAGCACTACATGAGTGTAAGCCCACTGAGCTCAGGTGGAGCCAACACAAGTATTCCCATTTTACACATGAGCAAACTGGGGTTCCAAAAGATTAATGACTGACATGTCCAGAGGCAGATGGCTAGGAAGCAGAATCAAGCCTGCATTTGAACTGTGGTCATCCATTTTCTAAGCCAATCTTCCTTCTCCTCTGCTGTGCATAATACTTTAGACCTATTGGTCTGCTCTGACAAACAGAAGAATAAGGTTAGCTTGGAAACAAGCCATATTGAATGATGATTTTATATTATAATTCTTTTTACTGAAAAAAGCTCTACGAGACTGATAAAAGTGAATTAAGATGCCTTAGTTCGCTTCTCAATACAATTCTATCAAATATTAAGTTGAATCCAACACACATTTAATAAACACCTATGATATGGTTAGCATAATACTAAGTAGTAGGGAAAATACAGAATTAAATAAAACTTAGTCTCTACCTGCATGTAGTTTATAGTCCAGAGGTTTATAGAATACTAGATTTAGAACTGAACAGTACCTCAGAAGCTATCTATTCCAATCCTCTCATTTTACATCGAGGGAAACTGAGACCCAGGGAAGGAAAGGGACTTGCCCAATTGGGGTCATACATAAGATCCTAGGGCTAGAGCTAGAAGGAACCTCAGAGGCCTCCATCCAATCCTCCTTAATACACACACAAACACACACACACACACACACACACACACACACACACACACACACACTTTACAGAAGGGGAAATTGAAGCCTAAGGAAGACAAATGAGTTCCCCAAAGTCATACAGGGTCATCAGATGTCATACAGAATCAAAAGCAGAATCTGAACCCATATCCTCTGACTCAATACCAGTACTTTTTCTACCATGGCAATATTGCCAATATGGCTAGCTATGGTGGACAGCATTATCTTGTAAATACATTGGAAGGTAACAGAACAAAGTCCTTGAGAAGTCATAGGAGGAAGGAAGTTTGTTAGTGGGAAGAGGGATTGAGACAAGCCCCGTGAAGAGGGTGGCACCTGAGCCAGGCTATTGTTGGATAAGTTGATTAGCAGATATGAAGGGAATGGGAAAAGAGGATATGTATGATTTTCATTTTGATTAAATTTGAAGGTTGGTTTTTTGGGTTTTTTTTTTTTCTTTTGGCTGAGGTAGTTGGGGTTAAGTGACTTGCTCAGGGTCACACAGCTAGGAAGTGTTAAGTGTCTGAGACCAGATTTAAACTCAGGTCCCCTTTGACTTCAGGGCTGGTGGTCTATCCACTGCGCCACCTAGCTACCCCTAAATTTGAAGTTTTTTTAAAAAAAAAACTTGAAAACAAAATGTTATGAAGCCACCTTGATTTCATAGATGCCCCAAAGGCAGGGTTCAGCTTGCTTTCCTCTCGTTGTAATTAAGATGCAATTAATATCTTCACTAATGGACAAGCATAAAGAGTTGCAAATTTGAACTTGGGGGACCTGCTTTCCAGTCCCAGCTCTTTCATCAACCTACTGAGTGACTGTGGCCAAGTGATTCTCTATAATCCTCAATTTCCTCCTCTATCCCTACATCCACAGTCTTTTTATTTTAAAAAATTGATATTCTTTTACTTTTTCCTGACTCCATATAGAGACAGTCTTCAACATTCATCCTTGTAAGATTTTGAGCTCCAAACTACTCTCCCTCCCTTTCCTCCCTTCCACCCTCCCCAAGGCAGGCAAGCAATCTGACAAAGGCCATACATGCACAATCATGTCAAACATATTTCCACATTAGTCATGTTGTGAAAGAAGACCCAGAACAAAAGGGGAAAACCACGAGAAAGGAAAAAAAAAACAAAAAAAAAGTGAAAATAGTGTGCTTTGATCTTCATTCAGATTCCATAGTTCTCTCTTTGGATGTGGATGACAAAATCTATCCCAAGTCTTTTGGAATTGTCCTAGATCACTGTATTGCTGAGAAGAGCCAAGTCAGTCATAGTTGTTGTACGTTGTTGCTGTTATGGGTACTACATTCTCCTGGTTCTGCTCACTCCACTCAGCATCGGTTTGGGCAAGCCTTTCCAGGATTTTTTGAAATTCGCCTATTTATCATTTCTTATAGCACACTAGTATTCCACTACATTCATGTGCCACCACTTATTTAGCCATTCCCCAGTTGATAAACTTCCCCTCGACTTCTAAATCGTTGCCACTACAAAAAGAGCTACAAGAAATATTTTTGTACATGTGGGGCCTTTTCCCTCTTTTATGATCACCCTGGGATACAGATCTAGTAGTGGTATTGCTGGATCAAAGGGTACGCAGTTTTATAGCTCTTTGGGCATAGTTCCAAATTGCCGTCTAGAATGGTTGAATCAGTTCACAATCCCACAAACAGTGCATTAGTGTTCCGCTTTTCCCACATATTCTCCAACATTTATAATTTTCCTTTTCTATTATATTAGACAATGGGATAGGTGTGAGGTGGTACCTCAGAGTTATTGTCATTAGCATTTCTCAAATCAGTAGTGATTTAGAGCATTTTTTTTCACATGTCTGTAGATGGCTTTAATTTCTTCATCTGAAAACTGCCTATTCATATCCTTTGACCATTTATCAATTGGGGAATGACTTGTATTCTTATAAATTTGAGTCAGTTCTCTCTATATTTTAGAAATGAGGCCTTTATCAGAAACACTGCCAGTAAGAATAGTTTTCCAGTGTTCTACTTTCCTTCTAATCTTAGTTGCATTTGTTTTGCTTGTGCAAAAACTTTGTAATTTAATGTGATCAAAATCATCCCTTTTGCATTTTGTAATGTTCTCTATCTTTTGTTTGGTCATCAATTCTTCCCTTCTCCATAGATCTGACAGGTAAGCTATTCCTTGTTTTCCTAATTGGCTTTTGGTATCAGGTCTAAATCATTTACCCATTTCAATCTCATCTTGGTACAGGGAATGAGATGTTGGTCTATGCCTAGTGCCTGCCATACTATTTTCCTATTTTCCCAACAGTTTTTGTCCATCTGTAATCTCAAGAGCCACAAATACATTCAATAAGGAGCTTGGCCAAGAACAGTTCCTTCTTCCAACTATATTTCTCACAGTATACATAGAATCTCATTTGAGCTTGAGTGCCCTGTTTTCTGAACCTGCTCGGGCAGTTCCATTGACAGCCTCCTCTCTCTTTTTCATTTACAAATAGACATCACTGAATGCTAGAGGGGGTGGAGCGGGGGGGAGGGGAGGGGAGAAGGACAGAGAGAATTAATGCGTTGCAATATGTTTTCTTCCATTTGTAGCGTGAGTATTTTATAGCCTTCACGGCTTATGTGAACTAGTTAAAAGGATGAGACCATGTTGGGAGTTGAGAAATTCATTTTTGACCACCTCCCCAAGTCCTATTAATTATTACATCTTCTTTAGATAGAAGCTTCATATCTGATCACTGTCTGTGGAAGACCACATTTTGTTCTTTTATTACTGGGAACAGTTTCTTCATGGTCATTATTGAGTGCTGTTGATTGCATACAATGAACTTGGCACTGTGTCTTCGCTGAATAACTTCGAGCCAGAGCAGGGGACAGTAATAACTGACCACTCCTTGAAAGGCCTTCTCTGAAGCCTCATGGGTGCCAGGTGACTGGCTTCTCAAAGCCTGTGCCAACTATATGCCAGCGTCGACAGGTCTCGCTGACATTCCCATGGAGCTCATAGGTCTGCAGTGCCCTTTCACGTTCATGATCTCTTTTGAACCTCAGAGAACCCTTTGGGGTAGATGCTGTAGTGATCCATCATAAGCCCCATTGCGCAGAAGAGGAAACTAAGGCTATGGGAGGTTAAATAAGTCCAGCTCCACTATTTACTAAATGTATGGCCTCAAGCTAGTCACATAACCTCTGTGGATTTTATTTACATTCCTCATGTAAAATGCAGGTATTAAACTGGATGATCTCCTAGGTCCCTTAAAACTCTCCATCTATGATCCTATGATCTCTGATGCTGTAATTGTCCCACAGTGAACTTCAAGAGCTGATGGAACAAGAAATCATATCTGCAGCCCAAAGAGGAGGAGTCTAGATAAGTATGGGCGGGGTTCCTCAGAAGCAAGTTGGTCCCTTGGTTGATGAATTTTGTGGTCACAGCCCCCCATGAATTAAATTTTTAAAAGTGTTAGTGGTCCTCATTCTTGCAAAACCCTTTCTCCATCGTATCCTGGTCACAGCAGAGTGGTGAGAAAAGGGGAGACAAGGCCAGTAAGACTCACTGAGACCTCTGACCTTCCGCAAACTCCAGTACTGGCACTCTTGATGGGCCATTGATCAGTGAGCTGAAGTACTTGAATCCCACAGCCTTATGGCCATTCTCATGATCTACAATGATGTGGAAGGATGACTCTTAATTTTTCCTCAGAGAAGCATGTGAAACGGTCAACCGAGGTGGCTTCATCAGCTGCCCAAAGTCACATACTTGGTGACCTAACTATGTTGTGCCCACAAGGCGCATGAGTAAGCAGGCCACCTTGAAGATAATTGCAGCGGTTGCCAAGGGTGAAGGAGAAGAAGGCCCTATGTAGAAACTGATATCAGTGCTCCAAATGAGGTCAAACATATACTTTGATACTTGGTGGCTTAAGTAAAAAGAGCAGAGAAAAGGATTTTGGGATAGGGGAATTAAGAAATGAAAGAGGCTTTTGAAAAGTCAAAGACTTCTCTAGATACCTCACAGTTGCACATCAATGAATATCTTCTTCGGGAAGCAAGTCGTAGGCCACCGAGCACGGCGAACACAGTCCAGCACCATACGAAATGAAAAGTATTATTGAAACAGATAGCAAACAACTGGTTATTGCTGTGGGAGTCATTTTGGAATCCACTGTTGGGGGGCAGTCAGATCTTCCTCTGGTACAGAAAGGCAAAGGCAGTCCCGAAATAGAAACAAGAGTAAAGATGAGAAGACACTGTGGGTATTTGTACCAGCTCTAACCCAACCTGTTCCAACAATCTGTTAACTCTAAAAATAGGAAATAAACAAAAGCAAAGATATTGACCATGGAGATAACTTTGTTGATCTCTCTGTTCAGTATCAGCATCAAACAAGGCATAAAATAGGGGAACATATGGCCACCCAATATATTTGTCAGTAGCATGGCAAGTCTAAAGAGAAGAGGGATTCCCTCGTGAAGATAAAGTTTCCTAGTTGTTGCTTTGGGTTGTGGATGGTTGACGATCATAGAATCATAGGCTTGGAGCTGGAATTTGTGGCCATACCTCTTCTTTTTACAGATGAGAAAACTGAGGCACGGAGATTAAGTGATTTGCCCACACCTAGTCTGAGTGTCTTAACTACTATGCCATAACATAACAGATGGCCAGTCCAAGAAGAATTTAAAGAACCATTCTGTTGTTGCTCAGTTCTTTCAGTAATGTCTGATTCTCTTTGACCCTATTTGGGATGGTTAGCCATGTCATCCAACCAATTTTATAAATGAGGAAATTGAGGCAAACAGGATTAAGTGACTTGCTCGGGATCACACAGCTAGTAAACGTGGCCCCAGGCTAGTCACATAAACCTCTGTGTATCTTAGATTAGGAGGGATTTGAGCTCAGGTGTGCTCTATCCACGACCACACCAAAGAACCATAGGAAGTTTGCCATAACACTGGCTGGATCTTTGATAGAGGAATTATGGAAAGATATGGACCCAAAAAAAATGTCCACACAGAACGAGTGTTCACGATAGGTTGTGCTCAGCACCAATGGAAGGCATGTCCTCATCCTGGATTTCATGGAGCCGTCACAGCAAAAGTAACTAGCCGTTAACCTTTTCATTCATGTTACCATATCAGACAAGTCCCCGAGAGACCACAAGTATGTTCTATATGTAAAATATAGTGGCACTTTGAGCTTAAGAGACTGTTTTTTATAGCATCAGAAAATGAGGCCAACTTATTTGAGGATTTCGTTTCTTTGCAGACCAAAAAACCCATCTCATTTGGCACAAATTATTTCTTATTTTGTTTGTTTTCTTAAAATAACAATTCCATATGTTTTCAATATTTGTTTGCCAAGTTTCCTAGAAGCATTGAATGTCATAGCCAGAAAGGTCTTAGAAATCATCTCCTAACCCCTCACGGAACAAAAGAGGAAACCAAGATTTAACACCAAGAATAATAAGAGAAAAACATTTATTTATAGACCCCCTGAGAAGTGGTTTGCCTAAAATCACACAAATATTAAGGTGTAAAGTTGAGAGTTTTGTGCAGGTCTCCTGAATTCTGAGACGGTATTCTTTCCACCAGACACCTACCTGGTGCTTATGATGGCAAGACCCTGTGCGAAGCTTTGGGGCTAGGTAGTTAGACAACAAGGTAGCCCCCGGCTGCCCTCAAGGAGCTTGTAAGTGGAGGACAGCAGGAAGGTCTCCCTATAAGAGATAGCCTCTGAGCTGAGCCATCAGGTGTTTGAAGATGTCAAGAAGGGTAAAGAGTCCTTCAGAGGCATGGAGGCCAGCCTTTGAGAAAGCAGGTGGCTGGAGAAGTGATACTCTAAGAGGTCACAGGAGCACTGGGTCTTGGGTAAGCCGACCTTTGGGTTGCAATCCCAGCTCTGACACTAGCTGTGTGATCTTGGGCAAGTCACTTAACCTGCTGGGACTGACTAAAAGATGAGATGGTCAGACTCGATGACATAGAAGGGTTCTTCTTCCATGCCTCAGTTTCCTTATCTCTGGAAGGGGCGAATAATAACACCTACCTCATAGATCTGTTATGAGATCTGAAGGAGATCAGAAAGTACCTTGCCAACCTGAAAGCACCATAGAAATGTCAGCTGTTATGAGTATTATTATTCCACGGATGAATCTCTGATCCTTTGACGTTGAGGACCTTCAAGAAGGCTGAGCGAAACAGGCTGGGCTAGGCTTTTTGAGATCACCGTTGTTTCCCTTGGCTTTTCAGAGAAGAGCCCAGTGAAGCATCATTAAGTTGCCTGTCTGTGGGCCTTTGGCTCTTTCTGGGTGTGCTCCGACACCCCTCCTTGCTGCTAAGCTTCCTTGTGGGGATGTAGCAGAAGGAGCTTTCCAGGTAAGCTCCCCTTCTTCCATGCTCCTCCACTCACTGACTCCACGTGGATTTGAGAGGCTTTGAGCACCAACGTCATCCCCATTGCTCCGGCAGACTGGGCATTCTCGAGTAACTTGTTATTGACCACAGATTGAGTTAATATTTTTCTAGAGAATGATTGAAAGTATTTGCTCAGACCAAAAAAAAAAAAGAGGGGGGATCAGTTTCAGTGTGAGCAGCAACTCCTCCTTTTTATGATTTGTTTGCTCTTGAGAACATTCAGAGTGCAGGTTCTTTGTTCCATAAATGGAACAGGGTCAAATTCTTCCTCATTTGGAAAGTAACTTTTAATGTGAATGAATATGGATGTGGGGGCCCTTGGGTGAAATGCCCCGAACAGGGGAGACCTTGCCTTTTCTTCCGAGGAGGCAGCTCAGGCATTGTTATTCCCTAAAAGCATTGTGGGCAGCAGTTGGCTGACCAGCTTCATGGAATTTTCCTTGCAGCTTGCTTGAGCAGGTGGGAGAGGGAGGGCAGCTTCCCCTCAGGTGCAATATTCTGGGGGAAGGAAGTGCTCTGGGAACTTGGGGAGGGTTGTCACTGAGTTAATTAATGGTTAAAGGAGTCTGGTGGAGGCTATAGTTTCCCTTTGACCTCCCAAAAGCTCCAGGTGCCAGTCTAGGGGGAAAGGTGGTCCTGAGGGTACCGGAGATCGACCTTGGGGTAGGATGGGACGAGGGGAGGTCTGGGCCAGTCCCCTTTAGAACAGCCCAGAGTATGAGATTGGGAGCTCATCCATAGCACTGGGGCCCTGCAATCCCTCTCACCTCTGCCGAGGAACCAGGTGCAAGGGACACTGTATCTGTGCACCTCAGAGGATAATCAGACCGGGCTTTCATTGACATTGAGAGATAGGAAGGGAGCAGCAGGAAAGCAGGTTTGACCCCTGGCCCAGCCCATATTACTGATTTTCTGGCAGTTCCTTCGGAATAGACAGGCATAAACACCTTCCGTCACGTGCCTACTATTGTTCTCTTCCCAGAGAGAAAAAAGAAAAGTGTGTAAAAAAGAATAATAACAAGAGGAGGAAGTCAGTGCCTACTGGAAAGAGTCCTATATTTAGAGGCAGAATACCTGCAGGGCGGTAGCTGGGGTGGGGTTACAGGGAGAAATGGGGGCAAGAGGCTTAGCTTGATTTCTTAATACCTGGCTGCCTCCCTGAGCCTCAGCTTCCTCCCATGGAAAAACCAAGGGGCTCAGACCAAATTGGAGTTCTCAAGCAGGCATCAGTCCACTTGTTTGATTCTGTATTATTTCCACAATTATATCTTTCCATAACTGGAGATTTCAAGCCTTGATTCTGAGAAGGGCTTCCTCAGGTGGCCAAAGGGGCTGGAACATAAAAAGGGTAAGGATCCCCAGCCCAGATGCTCTCTGAACTTGACCTCTGGCACTTTAGCATTAAGCCCTATGCAATCATTCTTCTATGTTATTAATGACCAGTGAACTGGAATGCAGGAAACAAGTTCTCACTCCAGGCTCTGAGGTTCATGATCTCAGGAGAGAACTTTCCGACCTGGGGCTCAACTTCCTCCTCGGTTAAATTGAAGTGAACGAGA
Organism: Myrmecobius fasciatus; assembly: GCA_023553655.1. Lineage (NCBI taxonomy): Eukaryota > Metazoa > Chordata > Mammalia > Dasyuromorphia > Myrmecobiidae > Myrmecobius > Myrmecobius fasciatus. Next base: position 130,846 of record JAJPUD010001336.1, read on the forward strand.
TAACCTCTAAGTCTCCTTCAGCTTGGACGTTCTAAGAACGAAAAGTTCTGGTAGGGAGGCTTTGGTCGTTGCTGTTTAGTTTAGTAAAATTGATCCAGTCCACCAGGTGCTTTTTAAGCACCTGCTGTGTGTAAGATACGGGCAGCTAGATGATGGATGCTACAGTGGCCAAAGTGCCAGGCCTGGAAGCAGGAAGATTCAAATCTGATCTCAGATACTTATTAGCTGGCTGACCCTGCACAAGTCACTTCACCCCATTTGCCTCAGTTTCCTCATGAGCTGAAAATGAGCCGGAGAAGGAAAGAGCAAATCACTCCAGTATCTTTGCCAAGAAAACCCCAAAGGGGTCAGACAGGACTGAAAAATGATTGAAATGAAGGCCATAGACATTCATTGATTCAGTTAAGGTCACACAGTCAATCAAGAACCGTTTATTTAGCACTTATTTTTTTTTTTTTATTTACCAAGCACTGAGCCAGGCACTAGAGATACAAATAGGAAAAAAAAAATCGAGTAATCTCTCCTCTTAAAGAGTTACTTCTTTCTGACTGAACTCCAAAATGGTAAGCCAAGGCTGGAACCAAGGTCCTCTGACCCCTAAGCTGGTGATCTTTCCATTATGCCCCCACCATCTTGTGAAGTCTCGAGGGCAGCAGTTACCCCTAGAACGCCAGGCAGGTGCAGGTTGGCTTATACATCAGACTGCGTGTCCGGATGGTTAGGAAAGCAGGAATTACAATGGAATAGTTGGCATGTGGCATAGCATAATTTTTAGAAGGTCTGATAGAACAATGTACCATGCTCTGTCCCCCAAGCCCATTTTTTAAAAAATCAAACTTCTTTGGAGCACCTTTATTCTTATCAGTAACTATTGACTATTTGTAGCTGAGTGATGCCATGAAGACTTTCAAACAGTTGATTCACTAGTAATTATGTCTGACAAAATGTATTTTCCCCTTCCCCCCCCCACATCATATCAGATTTCTTTGAAGAGACAAATCATTTTCCAAACAGCTGTTTGTATTAAGATCTTATGACTGACAAGCTGGAATTTTCAGCTTCCTCGGTTTCCTTTCTTCTTCTGAAGGAGAGAAGGAGTAGCTCTCCCTTGATCATAAAAAATACATTTCACAGGGCTCTCGAGTCTATTAAAATTTTCCACAACAAAGTATACTGGCAGTCTCATAGCCAATAGCCTCCACACACCCATAACCCCAGTGACTTAAGTGGGATTTAGAGGCCCGCCTGGGCTACTTTCTCTTTCAATCTCGTCCGCACTTGCTTGAAAAGTCTGAACAGAGACTGAGGAGTCGGATTGAATTCTGGGGAGGTGGGTGATGGCGGCCTATTCTTTTTTAAGCGGTCTGCAACTTTTTCCATTGTCCGCCGTCGGCTTTGGGGATGTATGTGCAGTTCCGAAAATTCATTTTCAATTTTCTCTCACCATTGCTTTTGACCTTTCTGGGAGACCTTGAAAGGTGGGAGATTGGGAGGCCTCTCAGGCAAAAGGTAGAGAAAGAAGTGAAAGAGAATCTTGAGCGTAGGTGCACTAATGAGTTTCTACTTTGAATCGCTTTCCTATTTTTCTAACTCAATAACTGGGGCAAAAGACCAGAGCAGAAATGAATGATTTTATTTCCCAGACCTGTTTTTCTAAAGGATATAGGAAAATGAAAAAGAAGGGAAATAGAGGAAGGCACAAATCAATTTTACCTATGTCTCTTTAGTGCCTCCTCCCTTTCCCCCTCCCGTTCCTTGATATTTTAAAAAATACTTTCTATCAGTCTTGAGTGCCATGGTAGGTCAGACCAGAGAGATGGTGCCTAGAGGAGGCAGAGGAACATTGTTAGACACTGAGCCCGTACTCCCTTAGATTCCCCCTTGATGCAGACAGCACAGATACCCATGGTGTCTCTTTGCTATCTAAGTCAGAAGAAAGGACCAGGGTATCTCTGAGCCTACCAGTCCACCTTGAAAGGGAGGGTGAGTCTTGGGGAAACCCACAGCTTCCCCAAGAGGTGGTTTGCTCCAAACCCTTAGAGTGTCTATATTTTGCAGACCCACTGGAGTAGGATGGTTCTGGGGCCTCCCAGAGCTTTGAGGTAGGTAGCCTTGGAGGGGGTGAGGCTCAGGGTTTCACACTGGTTCCCAAGCATCTCTCTAGCCCCTCCTTACCCAGAAGGCAGTGTTGAGAGTTGCTGGACTCACTGGAGCTGAGGCTAAATCCTAGCTCTGCTCCTTACTACCTGGATGATCTTGGCAAGCAACTTGCCCTGCCTGGGGCTCAGTTTCCTCATCTGTAAAATGAGAGGATTGGACTAGATAGCCCCTAATTTACCTTTCTGACATAAATCTCTGACCCTCTGTTCCTCTGACTGACTAAGGGATTTTCCCTTATTTCAGTGAAGTCAAGGAAATTGGAAACTAGTGAGAGTGTCAGCTTATATTCTTTCTCGCCTTGGTCAGCAACCTGGGACTCACCCACTGTGTCCTCTGCAGCTTACCAATGTCTTCGGAACCTGACCCAACACACTTTACAGGTGCTACTAGCTCTTGTCTGGCACATCCGGGGGAGTTCCCAGAGGCCAGGCTACCTCACGTGTGCCTTTGCTAGGCCGGTGTGAGCCAATGACACAGGCAAAGCACTGGTTTTCCAAACGGGGCTTCAGAATGCCTTCGTGATGGGAATCAAAGCCAAAACAACACGGGAAACAAATCACTTTTTAGTACATGGACATATAATTTGGAGATGGTGATCATTTTCCATCAATGCCATGTTGGCTTATCGTGTTGTGTCTCTGCTAGGGGAGAGACCCAGAGTTTGGCTTTATCCTCATGAGGCTTAGAGTAGTTTGAAGCTTGGGTGAGGCCCAGAGAAGAGCTGGGAACAGTAGTCCATCTGTCTCACCACATTTTGTCAGGTTTTTTTTTCTCTTGCACACAGGGTCCCCTACAGGCTAACTAGGACCCAGCCCTTGGAGAAAAAAAAATGGAAATAAGGACCAAAGAATGAGACAAATCACTTCTGGCTAAGGTGGATTCAAACAGCCCTACCCTCTCAGGAAACAGATAAGAGCATCTAAAGCTGCCTTCATCATATTTTCAAGATGCTTTCGGCCACTATTCAGTAAATTGTCCAAACACCCATCCCTTTCCAAAGCAAATTTCTCAAACCTGTCTTTCCCTTAACATGTGCCAAACAGCATTCCATAAGAAAATAAACCTTTATTTTTAAAATAAACACTGACATTTGAAAAGAAAGAGAGAGGAACTGTTTGCCCAGTCCCTAAAGGACAATGCTAATAGGTGATCACTTCATTTGTCCACTGTCCCAGTAAAATGAGAGCCTGTGAGTTTGTGACCTGAGCACTTCCCCCAAACTGACTCTACCTCACTGGCCTCCTGTCTAGTCCTCTGCCTTTTTTGATTCCCTCTCCCTTGGTCTTCTTCTGATTCTGTCACTCTTTCTCTGTTGCTCTCCGTCTCTCTGTTTTTCTCTGTCTCTCTCTTCCTCTCTCCCTCCTTTCTTCCTTCCTCCCTCCCTTTCTCCCTGCCTTCTTTTCCTTCCCTCTCCCTCCCTCTCCCTCCTTCTCCTTCTCTCTCTCTCTCCCTCCCCCTCCTCTCTGTCTGTCTTTGTGTGTCTCTGTCTCTCTCTGTCTCTCTGTTTTCGTTTATTCTTATGTGGTTGGGGACTTTTGCTTCTTTGTTATGAAGCCATCCTTCAGAGACAGCTTGACATAATGGAAGGAGCACTGACCTTAAAGTCAAGAGATTTGGGTGGAGATCCTCAGATCAGCCCCTTTCTAGCTGTATGACAGCAGGCAAGCCACATTCTCTTTCTGAGGCTGGTTTCTCATCTGGAAAATGAGGTTACAGAGGCCTACCAATACATTGAGCTCCATTTGAGAAATGTGTACTCGTGAGCTTTGCAATCAGAGGCTTAACAGAAATCATTATGAACACAAAGTATTGGATGGAAAGGAAGTCTAGTAGTTTCTTGTCTCCAGAAAAGATGGGCTTATTAGTTGATGCTGTGTGACTTTCCCCTCTCTGGTTCTCAATTTCCCCATCTTGCAATAGTAGAGGTTGGACAAGATACTCTCCAAGGTCACTTTTTATACGGATGTTCTGCGGCTCTCTGATACCTCATCAGATATGTTGCCCATTCTCCCCTGTTATTTTGGCTAATGCGTTCCGATTTATCAACTGATTTTTGCCATTCTGTGCTGGCTGCCAACGATTAAATCCTATTTTAGTGAACGAGGATGATTTTTATTATTGTTGCCATTATTTTGAATTGTGGATCGTGTGCTGTGATGTGAGACCTTCCAAGATAAAGTAAAGAGAAGATAATACCTTTGGCTTGGGTGCATTTATATAAATGCTTGGGCTCACATGTGCAAACTAAGAGTTAAGTGTTGAGTTGATGGGCATTGAGGGGAGGAAAGCCAGCATCAGGGAAGGAGCTAGAGGAGACCTTGGTCTTTTTTTTATCTCATAGGTAGAGTCCATTTCTGTTCCAGTGGGGGACTTGGGGATTTGAGGATGGCAGTATAGTTAGACTTGGGGTACAGAAACTCAATCAAACTGGAAAGCCATTCTTCCCTGGCAAAGAGGGAAAAAAAAGCTGGGGAAATACTTGTAAGGTGCTCGCTACGCCAAAGACTAGGGAATTCTAGAGAGAGAGAACTCTGTAGCTTCAGTTGAAGATAGAAGCAGGATGAGTTTAAGAATGAAGAACCAGTCAGTGGAGTGGAAAAGTCTCCTTCCTCCTCTCTGCCTCGCCAACTCCATTCAAGGTTTACCTCCTTCAAGAGGCCTTTCCTGATCTGCCTATTTGGTGGTATCCCTCTGCTCCTCTCCCAGAATGACTCTTTATATATTTTGTCTTAGCTGTGTATAGACTGTTTGCCCTCTCCCAGAATGACTCTTTATATATTTTGTCTTAGCTGTGTATAGACTGTTTGCCCTTCAGTAGTATACAAACTCCTTGAGAGTTCCATTTCATTTTTATCTTTGAAACCCTAGCATCTAACCCAGTGCCTGGGATAGAGAAGGTATTGATAGGAGTTGCTTATGGTAAGCTGAATCTGTAAATCTGGAAGTCCTATAGAAACGTCCTGTGATGCTGCTGGCAACTGATGGTAGTGGATGATACCAGCTTCAAGTGCCAGGCTCAAAGCCAGAAGACAGTAGAGAAGGGTTCGAAGGAACAGGCCAAATCTGCTCCTTTCTGCAATAGCCATCTGGAGCTGGGGGGTAGGAACAGAGGAAACAGCCAGTGGGTGTGATCTAACCTCGAGAGCCCCAAGAAAATGCCCACCCACTTAAAGCTCTGTGGGGACAATAGAGTCACATCTCAACCACATGGGACTTACTTAAGAGTAAGCATGATGATATCATAACTGTCGAAGGCTTTAAATTGGGAGAAAAGGTACCAGCCTACATTTATAGAGTTTCTTCAACTAGGAGCCAATGCAAATCTCAGGTCTAATCCTCATCCCTGCTTCTATCCATAAAAGCAGAAAAATATTATCTTATTTAGCCTGCCCCACACATCCCTGAGAGGTTATCCTCATTTTCCAGAAAAGGGAAACTGAGGCTTAAAGCATTAGCTGCCTGACTCTCGACCACACTGCTAGTAAGTGGAAGAGGTAAGATCTGAATCCAGGTCTTGCTCACAGGAAATCCAGCCTTGCCTCCACCGTGTACAGTGCCCCAAGTCTCTTTGTATCCCGTAGCAGCTTCCTGCTGGTGTAAATTTCCCTTCTGGTTCAAAAGCTCCCTGGCGTTCTTTGCTCCTTTCCACTAGCTAACTGATAGCTGCCTATACATCCTGAGGTACTTTCCAATTAGTCTGAGCGCTCCAGAGGCATCAATGATGCATGCGACTGTGGGCCTTGCATGGATTTCCAATTTAATTTGCCTTTATTATGCATACTTATTAAGGTTCCAGGAGGTTGGAGATTCATGGGCGATAAACCCACAGCCAGCCGTCCACGGGCTTTTTTTTTTTCCCCCTAAATGAGCACTGAAACTCCAAAGTGGATTTGGGTAGTTTGAGCACACACATTTTCCCAGGATCCCCCGATACCTTCATCTCATGCCAGGCATGAAGAGAAAAACAAGTAAAATTTGCCATCTGCAGGCGTCCATGCTGCTCGGCTGTGAGGAGAGTTGGGGGATTTGAACAATGTTGGTTGCTCTTAATCTGCCAAAATCTTAGCAACAGGTTTCCAGTTAGGCTAATGCTTTGGGACTTCAGCGGAACAGCATTCTCTTCCCTCCCCTGGTGTGGATTGCAACCCATCCAAGTCTTTTTCTCCTTGCCATATCTCTTCTGCCTTCTCCCATGGATCTTCTCCTGAAGGCTGACCCAAAACTTTCGAGCTTTGGGGCATTTTGTGAAAAACAGTGGGATTCTTGGGCTAGCTCTCTGTCGTCCCCGCCTGGCCCACCAGTGTTTGGGATCAGATTCTTCCTAATTGATATTCCTTCCAGTTCTGTGGGTCAGGTGGTTAATCTCTGTTACACATCTTTTGTGTGGCCACAATTTGATTTCTCATAGTCAGCCCAAATCCGTCTCTTTGTACCTTCCACCCCTGTTGCTCCTAAGACTGTCCTCTGGAGCTAAGGAGGGTAAGTCTGCTGCCTCTCTCACCCAGTAGCTCCTCAAACGCTTGAGGACATCATTACATCCCCTCTGGAGGCTTTTCCGATTTGGACTAACAATCCCCATTTCTCTCCATTGGTCCTTTGTTCTTCAGCCCTCTTACCATCCTGGTCCCTTTCTTCTGGACTTACATCAACTCGTCTCTGTCTTTCCTAAAATTTGGTGCTCAGAACTGAACCCAGTACCCACTATCTAGCCAGACCGGAAGAATATAGCAAACCTACCCTACCCCCATTCCTTCTCAGCACCACGCCCTTCATAATGCAGCCTTTCTGACTTGTACGTCACTGTGTTGAGTCATGTTGAGCTTGTGGTGTACTAAGAGCCCCAGATCTTTTCCATGGAAACTTCTGTCTAGCCATGGCCTCATCCTATATTTGAAAAGTTGATTTTTTTAACTCAGGTAGAACTTTTTATTTGTGCCTAGTAAGTGCCATCTTATTAGATTGGGCCAGTGTAACCTGCTGAGATCCTGTGGAATTCTCACACTGCTAACCAACAATATCCATTACCCTTCTAAGTTTCTTTGCTTCTATGCGTCTGATCAACGTGCCATGATGACTTCATTCAAGTCATTGGTGAAAATGGTGACTAGCACAGATCCGAGAACAGATCCTTAAGTCACTCTACTACAAACCTCTTTCGGAGTTGGCACTGAGCCACTTGTGATGGATGATTCTGGGGGTCTAGTCATTCAACCAGTTCTAAATCCTCCTAAATGAACCTAGTTCACATCACGGGACCTTAGCCGCAGGGATACTGAGAGGGATTTTGTCCTAAATGCTTTGCTGAAATCTAAGGAAGTCATATCTACAGAATTTCCCTGATCTACCAGAATCTGTCAAGAAAAAGGAAGTGAGTTTAGTTTGGCCCTATGCCCATATTAGCAGGAGTTCTGTCTTTTCTTTTATATCCTTTGTCCCCATTATAGCTTTAAAAAACCCTTAAGTTATAATTATTTGCATACATTTCTGAATTATAACTATTTACATATACATCTCACTTCCTTGTGCTACACCATAGGTTCTTTGATGGTCCTAACTGTCTTAGTCATCTCTTTCTGTGACTCCTCCCCATCCCACAATGCTTTGCACACAATAGGCCTGCCAGAGCCCTCTTTGGTTCTTGCCTCCAGCGCTGCTTATATGGAGAAATCAGGATGGAGTTTGTGGTTTCTCTGGGGGGACCTATCAAAGGAACCCAAGGGACAGAGGTGAGGAGGGGTGCATTCCCAGAATGAGGGGCACCAAAGGCAGTGGGGTATAAGATCAGACGGTCGGCTTGTGAGACAAAAAAGAAGTTCCTTTTGTTGGGATGAAGCGTGCAGGAATGGCAACAATAAGAAACAAAACGAGTATGGAAAGAGAAGTTGGAGCCAGATTGTGACAGGGTTTAAATGCCAAACAAAAGAGTTTGTACTTTCTCCTTGGCTCGGTGGAGAGCCACTGAAGTTTTTTGAGCTGGGGAGTGGCACAGGTGGGTTAGGAAGCCAATTCTGGCTGTTTTGCGGAGGATGACTTGGAAAGAGGAAAGAGTAGAAGCAAGGAGACCAATTAGGCGGCTCCTACTGGTAAGAAGTTCCTTCTGGCCAGATTGCTCAGACACAAGTCAGAGCAAGGAGCTGTTCCTTGGCTTTATCAGTTTCTCCAGTTGTCTCTTGAAACTGCTTATGGGAAAAACGAAGAGCAATCCCTTCGGAGAACAATGGATTGCCCTTTCATTCCCCTGGCTGCTTAGAGCATAGAAAAACAATAGAAGCAGCTCTGTCCAAATGAGCTCATATTTAACCTCATATTTGTATGCTACAGCTGCTTTTGGACTGTGCGGAGAGTTAGAACAAAAATCTTGGAAGCATGGGCTTTGTTTTTAGTGAAATGTTCTTAATGCTTTCAATACTGACCATATGCCCGGCCAGGGGAGATGATTTAACGGCACAAACCCAGCACAGGTGTGTTCTCCAAGAAGCCGTGGGCCCTGGGCTGGGCCTTGGGCTGGGCCTTGGCCCGGCTCTGCCAAGATTTGGTTTTGAGGCCCAGCTTTGGATTTTGGCAGCAAGCCTTCTCTACCACATGCTGGGTTAGTTAGCCCAAGAAGTCTGCACAGGAGGCAGGTAGGTGGCCAGAAAGGAGCCCGAGGCTGGGGTTGAGAAAGACCCGAGTTCAGTGTCCAGCTTCACTACAGGCCAACCGCCTACGTGAGTAAGTCTCTTCCTCCTGTCCTGGTCTCTGTCGTCCCAGCCATAAGATGAAGGAGCCGGACCGGGTCCCTTCCCACTCCAAGGTCCGATGCCTCTTTTTATTACAAAGAATAACTAAGCGTTCCCATGTGGCTGCTGGGCTAAAAGGGTTAGTGTGGATACGGGAAGACAGATAAGAGACTTAAGAGTTCCTCTCTGACCTGCCCTGGCCTGTATCTGACCAGAACTCCTCAGCATGGTCACCTGGCCATCGAATGGCTAGTCCAACATCCCCTTTTTTACAGAGGAAGAAAGAGACCTGAAAAGGGAAAGTACCTTGTCCAAGGCCACATAGCTAGCAATAGAGCTATTAGACTCTAACAGAGGCTCAGACTATTATGTGGTCTCCAGTTTAGGCCACTTATTCAACAAGTTTGCCATAGAGCCCAGGGAATAGAGCACTGGTTTCAGAGTCAAGAAGCCCTGCATTCAAAGGCTGCCTCTGGCAATACCTCTGTGACCCTGGGCAAGTGGCTTAGCCTCTCTGGGACTCAGTTTCTTCATCTGTAAAATGGGAATGGTAATCATCTCTATAGTATCTATTTCTATGGGGCATTGTGAAACTCAAATAAGCTAGTGTATGTAAAGCACTCTGAAAACTTGGAAAATACTTGATAATGTCAGTGCTTCTTCCTTAGCCCTTCCTCCTCTTCTACTTACCTTCTTTCTGTGTGCCATAGGCAGCTGACTAGGAATGACTGAAAGGCAATTTAGGGCAGTGGATGGAGCCTCAGTTTCCTGCTCTGTCAGTTGGGGGTAAATAAGATTGTGAAGTTCCAATGGAAAAATGTATGTTAACACAGAAAGCGTGGTTGAGGCTGGCTTTGTAAGTATTAGGAACTGGAGTTAAATAGAACCAAACCTAAATAGGAGTTTTGCCTACCAAAGGAACTCAAGTTTCAAAAAAGTAAAAAGAAAGAAATCCAAACAAACCCCCGCCAACCAGTCTGCCCCAGAGTTGGGCCTCAGTATTTCCATGTAGCTTTAATCAGAACATCTAAATAGTCTCGGAGGAGGACACAGACCCCTGGATCATGTCGTGCTCATCGGCACAAGGCCAAACAGAAGTTGGCCTTCTTCTCTTGATAAGCATCTGGAGATCCAGAGAGAGCGAGCAGCATGGGGGAGTTTGGCCCCAATGCTGCTTGAGATGCATCTCATCACTGAAATTGAGACCCAGAGGCAGGATTTCTTCAAGTTGCTCTGGTGGGCTTGGCAGCCCTGCAAGTGATACCAGAAGGGCCCAGTGTACCTCTATGAAGTCTAGCGAAAAGGACTGATGCCCCAGAGGAGGGAAACAGGTGTGTCCTGCTTTGAACAAACACAGTATGTGAAAAACCGATGTTGCAGCCTAATCAATTAGTACAATGTTCCTCACCTTCTTTTGCCAGAGGCTTCACCCTGTGCTTTTTTGATGGGTTTGAAATGAGGTTCAGTTTCCTCCAGAAAATCACATGGTGACTTCAGGAATACCGACTTTACAAAATGTGACAGGTGGCTGTGCTCGAAGAGTGTCATAGCCTTGGGACCTCGGACCCCTTATACACAAGTACATATTTCCACATAGAAGGAGCTGTTCTGAACGTAGTCAATTTCAGTAGGAGATCTTTTGTCTAGAAAGCTCAATGGCGGGGAGCAGCCACGGAGGGGAGATGGCGCAGTTTTGAAATAAAGACCTTGATACAATGGAAAAGAACTAGATTTGGAGTCAGAAGAACTGGTTTAAATTTCGCCTCTATCATTACCCATATGAAGTTGGGCAAGTCAAGTCACTGCCCTCCACAGGCCTAGCTGTTCCATCTGTCAAAAGAGGGGGATTGGACTAGACAGCCTCTAAAGTTCTTTCCAGATCTTGTTCCGTGATCTGGCAAACCTATGAAAGATCTTAAAGGATGAAACTAGTTCTCTCATTACATCTTAGTGTCTGAGTTAGGAGAAGGGACTTGCCCAGTGTCTCGTGGCTTTCTGATCCTTCATAGAACTGGCTTCAGTTCACCTGATTTTTGAAGTAAAACTGGCAGATTTGGCTTGACGTATTGGACTTGACTGATGTTTCCACACAAAAGCATATCTGTACATTGCACATATAGTATGTTTACACTATGGATTCACCCTTCTGGATTAATTGAATATATAACTTCAACCTTTGAGTTTTAATTAATTGAAATAATCATTTTATGTTTTCAGCTTATAAAAGCTATCAAAAATTCTTATTAGGCCTTAGTTGAGGTTCTAGCTTTAAGATTTTCCTTACTTCTTTGTGTATGTATTAGCTGTAGCAACCCCTTGCCCCCAGATCCAAAATGAGTGCATCTACAGCCTTGGTCTTTTTGCTTTCAGGGCCGCTGCACTCGAGAGAACTGCAAGTATCTTCACCCTCCTCCCCACCTGAAGACTCAGCTCGAAATTAATGGACGTAACAACCTGATACAGCAAAAGACCGCGGCTGCCATGTTTGCGCAGCAGATGCAGTTCATGCTCCCAGGCGCTCAGCTGCAGCCAATTGTAAGTTAGAAAAACATCTCTGTGAAATTTGGGTGGTGGTGCTCTGAGGGATTTAAAAAAACATCGATCGTGAAACTGGAATGTCTTGTTTGCCCCTGTGATGTAAAACCAACCTTCTTATCTGGAAAGATATATGATTGATACTCTGCGGATGAGCTCATTTACATATATATGTAAATTTATAATATGTTATGTGTATGCCTTTCCATGCTCATCCAGGTTGGGAAACAGATCTAGAGTCCAATCATCAAGCCCATTCCTCTTGGTGGGACCAGTCATAGCTTGGGTTCCTATAAGCACCTAGGACCACCATGGGGCATCAAATGGTGAGCTTTATGGAGGCAAGTGAATGGAAGGGACCACAAATGCTTTGGAATAGGCGTTCTTGATCTGGGATCCACAATACCCAAAGGACCCAAGGGGAAATTTCAACAAGTTCATTAACCTTTGGTTTCCTTTGCAATCCTATGTATCTGACTTGATGCATTTAAAACTATTATTCTGAGGTGGGGTCACCATCATAGCCAAAGGGATCATCACAGCTAAAGGGATTCATGGCAAGCAAAAAAGATTAAGGCCCGATTTAGGAAGTGAAAAGAAGGTTGGAATCACTGGAAACTAGATAACCTTTAATAATTTCAGCTGGCGTTGATACAGCACTTTAAGATTATAAAGCTCTTTCTGCACATGATCTCACTTGATCCAGATGTTTTTACATGAAGAATGGGTGTGGAGACATACAGAACTGTTCTCAAAGCTATGAATTTCACCAGGAATGAAATCTGCCAGAATCCTCAACGTGTCAGAAAAAAATGAGAGAGAGGGAGAGGAAGAGAGAGGGAGAAAGACAAAGACACAGAGAGGGAGAGAGAGGGAGGGAGGGAATATAATCTGATTTTCACACTTAAAAAATGAAGAACCTCAAGTCCAGAAAAGTTAAGTGACTTAGCTTTACTATCACCTAGCTAATAACCAGCAGAGCTCATCTCAAACCCAGCCTGGAATTGACTCCTAACCTTTGTCTCCTGCCCCAGACTGCCCAGAGCTGCGCTCTTGAGACTTATTTGATACTAGGAACAAATTTCCGGACATCTTCATGGTGTTATAGATCCCTACCAGAGATTCCCATTGCAGAAACTGACAAGGCGCAAGATCAGCCTGGCTAGAGAATTCACAGAGACGCTTTCCATGAAAAATAATTGTCCTATAACTGTCCAATTTGCCCAAGTGTGTGAGACTTAAGGAAAAGACTGTTGAGAACTCCCTGGGTCTTTGCACCTTGAAATAATAATATTGCCTTGTGTTCTTTTAGACTTTCCAGGGGAGGCTGGAAACTGTTTCCCCCTATCCTCGAGCCAAGTTCCCCCATGACTCCAGTTTAGTTCAGGGGTATCTTATTTAAATTCTGGCCACCCAGCTTCCTCTAAGCCAGTGGCAGGATAAATTGGATGCGGCCCATGTAATCTGGAGCTTCTTAGAACCTGGAGAATGTTAGAGCTGGAAGCTATTATCCATGCTTCTCTACCCCTCCTCCAGGTTTGATGATTAGCCCGTTTCAGCATTGTCTCCATAATGAACACCCCAAAAGTGAGATTCATACGTGTTGGTGAGTTCCAAAGGAAATGGAGACAGTCTTTTCTTTGACCTTCCTAATTTAGTGAGCCGCTATCCTAGGGGTGTTTAAGTCATTCTCCATATTTTATAGATGAACCAAAGTGAGACCAAGGCTAAGCTTCTTGGGTCCCTCACATCTCAATATTCCAACTTGAAAGTTTAGTAGAGGATGCTCACTCACCTATTTTGAGTGCTGTGCTGTAAACCTTTTTTTTTAATCAGTGACTTGGATAAATGGGTATACAGCATGTTTATAGATTGGCGATTCAAGTAAATTTACAGATGGCACAAAGCTGAGAGAGACAGAGAGGCAGAGGAGACAGAGACAGAGACAGAAACAGAGAGACAGAGATATAGAGACAGAGGCAGAGACAGGAAGACAGAGACAGACAGAGAGAGACAGAGAGATGGAGCTTACCCACTGAAAGACAGTCACAGTATAGAAAAATCTTGCCAGGCTAGAAAAATTGCGACCAATCTCATGTTTTTTTTTTCCATTTTTCCATCTATTCTGTCATTATGCTGGGGTTCAAAAAATCAGCTTCATAAGAACATAACTATAGCTCGAGTGCATACTACCTGTTTGTACTCTGAGGTCACTGAAGGTGAGCACAGCTTTTCCCATCTTACACTCCAGAAAGAGACCTTGTGTCCAGGACTCAGAAAGTGCTAGAAAATCCTGTCTGACTTCCCCCCTGGTTTAACAGGGTACACCTGGAGCATGTGTTCACTGTTGGGTGCCTCATTTTAGGAGGGAGGGGCCCTGATAAGCTGGAAAGCATCCAGAGGAGAATGCACAGGCTATGGCCTTGAGATTATGGGATGGAACCATGATTTTAAGGAACTGAGAATGTTTTTATCCTGGAGAAGAGGAGGCTCTGGGGGACAGGACAGCCATCTAGTAGGGCCAAAGGGCTATCTGGAGTAAGAGGGATTAGCCTTTCTCAGCTTAGCCCTGTTGGGCAAATTTAAGAGCAATAAATGGAAATTACAAAGAAGATTTCAGCTCCCTGTAAGGAAAGTCTCCCTAAGGGGGAAAGCTGTGCTAAAGTGAATGAGCTGCCTGGATGGCCACTTATGGGCTGTGTGGGGGAGAAATGGAAGGCCCTAAAGTCCTGTAGGAAAGTAATAACAGAGAAAGGATTCAGTCCTGCCCCACTCCATGGTGAGCCCAGCACTGATTTGGGGAGTTCCCTTTCTGCCTCTTCTAGTTCTGTGGCCTCTGCTATCTGTCAGCCTGGCATCCCTTATTTGGTAAAATGGGGATCACAGAGTCCCAGATTTTGAGGTAGGAGGAAGTTTGGGGGTGGGATAGGGGACAGAGCACTGACCTTGGAAGCAGGAGGACCTGTTTTACCTTTGACAGGGGCTGTGGATCCTAGGCAAATCACTTATCCTCTCTGAAACTCCAGTTCCTCATCTGTAAAATGGAGATAATAATCAAACTTCCCTCACAGGTTGAAGTGAGGATCAAATGAGATAGTGTGCATAAAACACATTTTTTTAAAAAGTTTGAAAAACCTCCCAGTACTAGAGCTACTTTGATTTAGCCTCATTTTTACAGATGAGGAAATTAAGGCCCACAGACAGTAAGATGGTAAGAGCTGGGATTAGATTCCAAGTTTAGGACTTTTTCTACCTTACCTAGCTACCAATGAAATAACCATAATCATAATATTTGTGCTGTCTACCACAAAGAGCTGTTACTGAGATCTAACAAGTGAATGTTTTTTCCCAAACATTTTGTTTAAAAAAAAAAAAGCTGTGAAGTCCTGGAAGGACAGAAGGGGAATTGCTGATCCATGAGGTTCTTTAGACTCCCAGGGACTGCTTTCCCCCAGTCCACCTCACATCTGCATCTGCATTTTGATTGGGGGGAGGGAGGGGAGTTGGAGCTGAAAGGGAGTAAGTCACTGATAGCCCAGCATATTGGATTGCCCGGCACACGTTCCACACTCCACACTCCAAGATATTACTGATCTGACCCTAGGGAATCATTGAGAATGACTTCTCCACCTTGCTGCAGCTTTAATGGAAGCCATCATAATGTGGTAAACTGATTGGTGATTAATTTCTTCAGTTCCTGTGCATCCCCAATCAAACCCTGAGGTGCTTGATACACTGAGATTTTTGCAAAGTTCAATTCAATTTGCCAGCAATGAGTCCCTTGATAAAGGGGATGTCGGCTTAATTGGAGCAGTGGCTCAAAAATAAATGCAGTCCAATGTGACTGAACAACAGAGAAATGCCAGCTCCAGTCACTCCCAGTGCTGGGTCCTGCTGCAATAGGCAAGCCAGTTCTCTGCATTTATTTACCTGGTGTGAATTGGCACTTGCTGGCCTGAGCTCCCACCT